>JACEFZ010017483.1:0-95000 GCA_014155875.1 Cepaea nemoralis | reverse complement strand
TTATTCTAACACTGTAGAGCTCTCCCACAAACACGTCCATCATAATCCACGGTTTTGGTCAACTCTGTTTCTCCCAATCATGGTTTATGGCAAACCCTAAATTTGGTCACGTGATATGGGTGACGTCCTGCAGGTGTTATTTGCGCATATCATCCATTGTCAAGAATCGATTTTTCCTGGCCTAGTCACTGTCAAAGTTGTCATCACTTGTTTCGACTCCCCCAACAAACTAACGAGTTACTGTATGATCCCAACAACAGTTTTTCTCAACAAGCTGTCAGTAGCAATCTGCCCATCTGCGTGATGTCCGGAAACTATATGACATATGGACTGTTTACTTCCGTGCTGAGTACTTCCGTTTTTCCATCCGACTTGTTTATGACTTGTCAAAGCGATGTCGGGATTCGTCTCCCTCACTTCCGAGTGTGGCCAATCCGTCAACCAGATGTACAAGTACAGCTGTTATTTATGCCCGACCTGTTTTGGAACACGTGCAGCCACAACTATGAATGTTTTCTCTGTATTAGTTGAAACACTTGTTGCTTAACAGATAGTCCGGTTTATCAGAAAGCCTCTATAATAATCAACTGGTTAAACACACGGTTTTATTTTGTGACATAGGCCCCCTCCTAAGAGAGTAGTCCATCTCACTCTTCTCCACCGTGAGTTTAATCCAGATGATTCATTCTTCTTCTTCAGGAGCTGGGTGTCTTGACAAGAAATCCGCTCCAACATTTTCCTTCCCAGGAATGTACTCCACTGTGAAGTTATAGGGTTGAAGTAACAACGACCACCGCATCAAACGGGCGTTGAGCTTCTGAGAAGTAGCCAGGAACATCAGGGGTTGATGATCCGACTGGACTCGAAACTTAACTCCATACAAATATGGCTGAAATTTTTGCACTGCCCATACGAGGGACAAGCACTCTCTCTCGACGGTTGAATAATTCCTCTCCGCCTGTAGAAGTTTCTTACTTGCGTATGCCACAGGTTTCAAAACCGAAGCATCGTCTTTTCCTTCCTGTAACAAAGCGGCTCCAATTCCAATCGCACTCGCATCTGTTCTCAACACAAATTGTTTGGAAAGGTCAGGGAGCTGTAATACAGGTTTGCTGACCAAGGCCTCCTTTAACTGACTATAGGCATTCTCACATTCTGGTGTCCAAATGATTTGGTCCGGGAATCCCTTTTTCAAGGTTTCCGTCAACGGAGCTCCCAGTTCAGTGAAATGTGGGATAAATTTGTGGTAGAACCCACACAACGAGAGAAAAGATCGCACATCCTTCTTCGTTTTTGGTCTAGGTGCATTTCTGATTTTCTCCAGGTTCTTCTCTTCTGGAACAATGTGTCCTGGAGTGATGGTGTGACCTAGAAATTCCAGAGTCTGGTAACCAATCATGCACTTGGTTGGACGAGCAGTAAGCCCTGCTTCCTTGAGTCTATTAAACACTCTCTCCAAGGATTGTAAGTGGTCATCCAAGCTGTCACTGGAAATCAGAATATCATCCATGAATGAGATGATGGACGGATCCTGTAACGGATCTAGTAAAGTCCTCATCATGCGTGTAAACACACTAGGTGCATTGCTGAGTCCAAAGGGCATGACCTTGAATTCGTAGTGTCCACTGGGTGTACTGAAAGCCAACAGTGGTCGAATCTCCGGTTTGACTGGTATCTGATAATACCCCCGACTCAGATCCACCTTTGAAAAGTACCGAGCCTTATGGAGCCTAGCGAATAACTGAGTTGGATTCGGCAAAGGTTCCACCTGAAATTGTGTGTGACTGTTCAGAAGTCGGTAGTCTATACACAACCGGTGTTCTCCACTTGGTTTGCGTAACAAAACTACCCCCGCATTGTATGGGGATGTGGATGGTGCTAATCACGTCATCCTCCAGCAGTTTTTGTATTTCCCCCTCCAGGGCCTTTTCTTTAGAGAATGGCCCTGGGTAAACCTTTTGGCGAACAGGCTCCTGTGTGGTCAAAGTCATCTCGAACTCAACCAACCTCGTTCGTCCTGGTTTATCAGTCAGTATCTCCTTATGAGACTTGAGAACCTGGGTTATCCTTTCCCTCTCCTGGGAGGTCAGATCAGGGTTCACTTGCACATCCCTATAGGTTTCCTGGTGTTCCAAGGGATATTCCCTGCCCTCGCTGGTTCCCACTTCTGTCTCCACTGCAACTGCCATTGCCATGAGGTGAGCTGCCTTGTCTCCGGGTCTCTCTTCGTATTTCCGCAAGAGATTGATATGGAAAATCTTCGACTTTCCCCGGATCCGGATCTGATAGTTGGTTCTGGATATCACCCTTTCCACGGGAAATGGTCCTTGCCAACCTATCTCCAGTTTGTTGTTTCCCGTTGGGAGTAGCAACAAGACTTTATCTCCCACCTCTAGAGATCTTTCTTTAGACCTACGGTTGTAGTAAGCCGCATGTCTTTTCCTGGCTTTTTTCAAGTTTTGATTTGCCAGAGTCCATCCCTTGTGGAGTTTTTCTTTCAGTTCCTCCACGTATTTATAGGATGAGATCACTTCTTCTGACGTCCCCTCTTCAGTCCAACTCCTCAACATGGCTTCCAACGGTCCTTTGATTGGACGACCAAACAGCAACGTAGCGGGTGGTAGTCCTGTTGAGCCATGAGGAACTTCCCGATAGGCAAAGAGTGCTGCTGGGATATATTCATCCCACCTATCAGGTTTTTCCTGCGCTAGTTTCCTGAGCATTGTCATCAACGTGCCGTTGAAACGCTCCACTTGTCCATTGGCTTGAGGGTGGTAAGGGCTGGTATGTATGTGGTTAGAGTGAAACACCCTAAATACCTCCTCCATGAGTTTTCCACAAAACTGAGATCCATTGTCCGTCAGAATTTGCATCCGGAAAGCCTAATCTGGTAAAGGCCTCCATCAGTGCGTCCGCCACTCTTTTCGAGTCAATCGTGGTCAACGGTATAGCCTCACCCCACATTGTACAGCAATCCACCATTGTGAGTATATACATGTTCCTCTTCCTAGTCCTGGGAAGTGGACCCACGATATCGATGGCTACCCTCTCGAAAGGAGAGTTCATGATGGGCATCTCACCCAACACCACCGGTGCTGTCCAGTGTTTCGGTGCCACCCTCTGGCACTCAGGGCATGACTTCACATACCGACGCACATCATCTGTCATTCCCGGCCAATAGTAGTGGCAGGAAATCCGCTGCATGGTGGCGGCAATACCCATGTGTCCACTAAAGGAGATGGTATGCCCCATATGAAGAATCTGGGACCGGTGAGCTTTCGGGACGACCAACTGACCGTATAGGTTGTCTCCCCTTCCTGCTCTCCTGTAGAGTATCCTATTCTTCATGTAGTACTGCCCCCGTCCTGGTGGATCAGCACTTTTCTGCAGCTTTTTGTAGCAAGGACGTAAAGTATCATCCTCACTCTGGGCAGTTCGTAGCTCCCCCGGCATTGGGTTAGTCACAATTGCGTCTGCCTCTTCCGTTTTCGTCTGAGAGCGAGTCTGCATTGCTCCCATATGGATTGGCTCCCTGGGCATTCCCAGAAAGACATACCGGCAACCTAGGATGACTGGAAAAATGGGATCGGTCAATACAGCGGCCTTGATGGTGCCGGTGACGTACCTTGACCGAATCTCCACATTAGCAATAGGCAACTTCATGACTACAGCACTCTTCTGTGCAGGCTGTATATCCAATGTCTCACCTGTGAATTGTTCTGGATGTACCAGATCCGCAGAAATCACGGCCTCCCCGTCCAGTCCTGTGTCGTATAAACACTCCACTTGACAACCGTTAACCTCTACCAATTCCACTACAGGTGGTTTTTCCTGGTCTGGAGTCTCTTCCTCGGCCTCGACCTGTTCGGTGGGCTCCACCTTAGGTTTCCCGGGGCACCCGACGAATTGAGTGTCTCCTGACTTTCCCCTGCAGTCAATGGCATTGTGCGTGTTTGACTTGCATTGGTTGCACCATTTCCCTGTCCTAGATTTTCTATTGTCGGACTTGAGTGAGCTCTCCTGGTGGCGAGCTTCCTTGTTGACCTTGGCATTTTCCGTGACAACCTCCTTGGAAGTCACTTGACATGCTGCGAAGTGAGGGTTCTTAGCCTTCGATTTGCAGTCCCTCGTATTGTGAGAGGGTGACTTACAAATTGAACACCACTTCTCCGACCACGGTCGTTTAGATGTAGAGCTTGAAGTGCTCTTGCTTCCCTCCTTCTTCTTCTCTGAACTATCCTCTGATTTTTGCACATAAGGTTCCCACTTTTTGGTTCCTGAGTTTTTGGCTTTCTTCTTGTCATGTTTCTCTTGACTTTTGGTGTTGGTGGAAAGGTTTTCCCCTGCCTCCCCATGTACCTCGACGAACCGTTCTGCTAACTTAGTCACGAGGTCAATACGTTCCGCTCCTTGTTCTCCCAGGAACGTCCTGAGAGGTTTAGACATTTGCTTCTTCAGCTGGTCGACCACCATGAGCTCTTCCAGACTCTCATAGTCATGTGCGAACCCAGCCAAATCCATCCACTTATGGAGATACGATTTTAACCGCAAACTGTAGGCGGCAAACAACTCCCCCGGTTCTCGTTTCGCTGCTCGAAATTTTTTCCGGTAGGTATGTGACGTAACCTCGAATCGTTTCAGCAGAGCCGTCTTTAACTCGTCATAATTGTTCTCATGTCCTGGTGGCAGGCGAGTATAAACCTCGTATCCGGTCCCGCGTAAACCCTGGGATAGCTTAAGATTCCATTTGTTACGCTCCAGACCCATAGCAACTGACATAGCCTCGAAGCGTTGAAGGTACTGGTCAATCTTCTCTTTGTCCTCCTCGTAGACCGCTAAAGGAAACTTCATAGCATGGTACCCATGTCCACCTACTGGTGTTGAGCCTGGGATGGAGGAACCTCCAACTGCTCCCTCAGTTTCTCCATTAGATTGACTCTTCAACTCGAGTTCCCTCATCCGGTACTCGTGCTCCCTTTTCTGTGCTTCCTGTTCAGCTTCTAATTTCCTAGCTGCTTGCTCAGCTTCCAATTTCCTAGCTGCTTGCTCAGCTTCAAATTTCTTAGCTGCTTGCTCAGCTTCCAATTTCTTAACTGCTTGCTCAGCTTCCAATTTCTTAGCTGCTTGTTCCGCTTCCAATTTCTTAGCTGCTTGTTCCAACTCCATCCTTCTCAATTCCAGCTCGGCCTTTCGATCTTCCCTTTCTGCTTGACGATACTCTCTCTCCACTTCCTGTATGTAATCCGTTAGAGCAGAACCCGACAGTCCCATTTCTTCCCCCTTTGCCTTTAATTCTAACGTGCTTAGTTTAGGGGTGGCCATTATACAGAGAGGTAAGCTAGCAGGTCTAGTACAATATAACTGCAAATTACTATACAGATATATGAACAAGTACTATAAATCTAGATATTACCACACACAGCACATTCACTCAGTGACAAGAGTAGAATCAGGACCACAGACCTATGCAGACGTGTGAAGTGTGAACAGGTAAGATATTTGTCCTAACCCCTATCCACATTCACTCTAGCTGGATTCTCCAAAATGATATCTCCCTCTTATAACTAAGGATCCCGTGTCAAAAGACCCCGTTGTCAGAAGATCCCACTGTCAAAGGTTCCTGCTTGCAGGAGATCTCGCTGTCCAAGGATTCCGTTTACGGGAGATCCCGCTGTCCAAAGATCCCGTTTACGAGAGATCCCGCTGTCCAAAGATTCCGTTTACGAGCCCCCAATAATGTCGTGTCCTCCTTTACAGTGTCGTCCCTGGAGTGAAGAGAGCCGACACCCACATTATAATATTTTCCTCCTTTTTAATATTCTGGAGAATCCACCAGCTTCCGTCCAACACACTCCATCAGCCCGTGGACACCTTTTCCTGTCACTCTCTCACTGTCGTACTATGCCCCCTCTCATACTTCTCCAACGCAACATACTCAACAACTCTTGCTTCTAAAAATTAATAAAGATTAATTTATTAAAAAGAAAAGTGTAACGTATATGAGACGTGTATGTGAAGAAAATGTGTGACGTGTTCTATAAAGTGTGTAGAATCGGACTCTCAGACTACAACCCAGTCAGCTGATCCCAGCAAGGATAGACCACAGCACGTTACGTCAGAACATGTACATCTCACCCAGTGCCGAAACCATCCTGCTGGATACTGATTTGCCTCTGTAGACCTCTGGTAATCCCATTTCATGATCATCCGAAATAGACACCGGTGGTATTAACAGTTAATCATGGACCGGTTTCACCCTACACAATGTCCGTTCCTATCGTTCCTTAAAAAAATGCACAAGTCCTTTGTAGTGTGTACACAGTTATTAATGTTAAGTGTTAATGTACTTGATCCTCACTCGTGTCTATCTAGCCTCAAGTATCATGTCTTGTGTTCTATTACACGAGATTATATCACACTAGGTAACTATTATAATTAATGTTCTCAGTTAGTTACTACTGTCTGATGCTGTGTGGTGCATCAGTAATCATCACCCCTCTTTGGTGAATCATCTTCCTTCTAGCTTTAGTTACGTTCTGTACGAAACTTTATTGACTGTTCCACTGGTGTTCTTCCGAATGGGATTTGAACCTTTCCTAAAAAACTTGTTGAGTTTCCTCGGATCTGGTAGGGAACCTTATGCAAAACCGCCTCATTCCCGGGATGGCTACTACACTTTGCCATAACGACACATGCTAGTTAATGTTAAATTATTCTAACACTGTAGAGCTCTCCCACAAACACGTCCATCATAATCCACGGTTTTGGTCAACTCTGTTTCTCCCAATCATGGTTTATGGCAAACCCTAAATTTGGTCACGTGATATGGGTGACGTCCTGCAGGTGTTATTTGCGCATATCATCCATTGTCAAGAATCGATTTTTCCTGGCCTAGTCACTGTCAAAGTTGTCATCACTTGTTTCGACTCCCCCAACAAACTAACGAGTTACTGTATGATCCCAACAACAGTTTTTCTCAACAAGCTGTCAGTAGCAATCTGCCCATCTGCGTGATGTCCGGAAACTATATGACATATGGACTGTTTACTTCCGTGCTGAGTACTTCCGTTTTTCCATCCGACTTGTTTATGACTTGTCAAAGCGATGTCGGGATTCGTCTCCCTCACTTCCGAGTGTGGCCAATCCGTCAACCAGATGTACAAGTACAGCTGTTATTTATGCCCGACCTGTTTTGGAACACGTGCAGCCACAACTATGAATGTTTTCTCTGTATTAGTTGAAACACTTGTTGCTTAACAGATAGTCCGGTTTATCAGAAAGCCTCTATAGTAATCAACTGGTTAAACACACGGTTTTATTTTGTGACACTTCCTTCCTTCCTTCCTTCCTTCCTTCCTTCCCTATATTGTTCCCTCCCTTCTTTTCCGTACGAAGATATGCGAAGAAGAGGAAGTTCCTCCCAGATAACACAATCAGAATAAATATCAACGTCTGATACAGACTGAAAATAATGTAAGCGTCACACGAAGTGGCGAGTCGTCCGCAGAGAGTTAACTTAGTTTCACTGCTCCAGTAGCTGTAAATGTGAGAGAGGAGAGTAGGGAGAGAAGAGTGAATGATATTCCGTCCTCCCAGGCGCTGTGAGCATGTCTGTCGAGTGTCAGGCCCCACGTTTCCTCATTTAGTTGTGGCTGATTAGCTCATGCCCGCGTAGTTTTGCTGTTAACTAGTCTGTCACGAATATGATCTTTCATTGATCTGCTTTTTGCCCCAAACCAGTCCAATCTGTCTTTCTGTCTGTGTATGTATGTGTGTGGGTGCGTGCTTGTGCCTGCTTGTCTGTCTGTCTGTCTGTTTGTCTGTCTGTCTGTCTGTCTGTCTGTCTGTCTAATTGTCACCATGTCAGTCTGTTTCTCTGTCTAGCTACCTCCTGCGTGCCAATATCTGTCTGTTTACCCACACCTGTCTGTCGCTGTCTGTGTGAGCTAGTCAGCTTGCGATCGTGTGGATGGATGGGTTGATGGATGATAGATGGGTGGATGGGTGGGTAGTTTGATAGGTGGGTGGATGGTTATATAGATGGGTGGGTGGGTGGTTTGATAGGAGGGTGGATGGTTATATAGATGGGTGGGTGGGTGGTTTGGTGGATAGATGGATGGTTGGATGGATGGGTGGATGGATGGATTTATGACAAGGTGGGGTCTGAGGAATTCAAGCCGCCGGGCTGGTGCAGTCGCCACGAACTGTGCATGTTGTGGTTTTCTTGTTGCCCCCGACAGCAAACATCTGCCCCTAAATTAGCACCGGGCTCTCTAGCTAGTCGACCAGCCGCGCTTATCCGTTACAACAATATCCAAAATAATAATGAAACGCGTAGGCGTGGTTGATGTCAGGATGTTTACCGTAAACTTCCTTTCTCTGGCAAGTGTTTACTCTCTCTCTCTCTCTCTCTCTCTCTCTCTCTCTCTCTCTCTCTCTCTCTCTCTCTCTCTCCTCACATGTCCGCGCCTCAATGGAAACCGAAATCAGCGCCCAGGTTTCAAGCATCTCTCGGCTGCTGCCTGATCTGCATAAGTGATTTTCCAGTGCGTCAAGTGCCTGCAAAAGTGGGGAGAGTAATTGAGCATCTTTGCCGCTAAAAGCGGGTATTCCGATAAAGGCATTACCCAGGAATTGAATTAAGTAGATACACCATTTTCGCGTGGAAATTCAGAACAACAATCTACTAGAACTTGAGTTTTCATTGAAACGAAGATGAAGTAGTTAAAAGCTGCCCGATTTGTGTAACAATATTTGAAAAGGAAAATGCGATGTTGATTTTGTTCATGTTTACAGGAAATACCGTGTTGGCGAACCGGGTAAGCAAATTATTAGGGCGTTCGTTTCGCATTCATGTTTATTCATTATCTCCCGTTTCGTGTGAGACAGGCAGGAGAAGGAACTCTGCGTGAAGCCAGGGGGAGAGAATCAGCATGAGGTAGAAGCCCGCGGATCGATAGATCGATACCGCAAGCGTCAGAGAGTTCCTTGACGCAGGCACGTGTTGTCGGATCGAGTGAGTGCAGGATTTGTGTTGTACGAGGCCCTGGCGAGGGAGGGGGGAGAATTGCGTGCAAGACGAGGGACACAAAAACACTGTTGTTGTCCAGGTCGCTTCGTGTATTGTTGTTTGTGGGGGGGGGGGGGGGGGGGGGCTTCTGTTTTAGGGACCTTCCTGTGTGTGAGTGTGTTTGTACTGTATACGTGTGTGTGTGTGTTTGTACTGTATACGTGTGTGTGTGTGTGTATTCTGCGTATATAGTGTGTGTTTGTTTGTGTGTCAACTATATACCTGTGTGTATTTGTATTGTATAGTGTTTGTATTCTGTGTTATATGCGTGTGTGTTTGTTTGTGTGCCAGCTATATACGTGTGTGTGTGTGTGTGTATTGTATAGTGTGTGTGTGTGTGTGTGTGTTCTGTGTTATATACACGTGTGTTTGTTTGTGTGTCAACTATATACCTCTGTGTGTGTGTGTGTGTGTGTGTGTGTTTGTGTGTGTGTGTGTGTGTGTGTGTGTGTGTGTGTGTGTGTGTGTGTGTGTGTGAATATATTACGAAAAAAGCAAAGAACCAATGTATCATTTTTCGATGTAGTCACCATTGCGTTCAACGCAAGTCCTCAAGCGCCAATAAAGTGCTTGGATTCCTGTAGAAACATCGACTCTAGGGTCACTATTCGGTGTGTCTGACTAGGTTGTAAGCAGTCTGTTACACAGAAGTCACGCCGATTTGAAACTTCCTATTCCACTCATACACTTGCTGGAATGACAGACATGCATCACCATACTGGATCCTCGCTCGCCGATGAATTTCTATAGGTTTCGCCGTTTAGAAAAAAAAACGGATACCAGAACGTTTCTCCTTTTTTGGTGCATCTCAGCAGTGGCGTGGTCATCTTTAAACTGTCCTTACGACGTCACCATGTTCGTCTGCACTGTATTGTCGGGTGCTGAACACTCTTGTCCCCCTTAACAACAATATTGACAGGTTACAAGACAATGGCATGGTTATTGTAATTGCTATCACACTTTTAAGGTTTTCATTTGAAGCCACTCATAATTATGGGTGTACTGAATACGCGTGTGCAGTGACGGACTGAGTCTACACATAATGGTTGCAAGCTGATATCATTCTCATCATGTGCCCTGCCGACAGGCCTAAGTGATCACGTCTCTCAACAGATCGCTCTCCCTGGTGTCCTGGATTTACCCAGATGATGATTATTCCAGGAGCTTAGAGTGGCTGGCCGAATGTTAAGAACCCCGGGTTCTCCTTCGGGAAACCCGGGCTCGAATCTCGGTAAGGTGTGGATTTATTTTTTTTTAAACTGTCGGGGGCAAAAGGAAAATCCTAACCTGCACAGTTCGCGGCGACTGCATTAGCCAGGCGGCCTTAATTCCTTAGGATCAAGACACACCCACCTACCCTAGACCGCAAGGTACTATAGGCAGTAGATGACAGACACCTTAACACCACAAACAGGGTCAAGTGTTTCCATACACTCATAAACTGCTGGATGGTCTACCTTTTACATCATACAGGAATATCATCAGCAGAGTTGATTCAGACACCCCCCCCCCCACCCCCCACCCCCCCCCACCCCACCCCCAATGTGTCTCCACCTTGTCGAGGGGGAATTGCGTGTCCCAGTAACCCCAAGAGCATTGTCGACGGAAACAAAACTACATGTTGGACAGGTCTTGGGATAGGGACCAGACTAAACGAGACACAACCTGCTGCTCTGCAGGTAGACTGAGGATAGCAGTCAAAGTCTAAATCAGGCGCACGATGCCGCTATTTCGAGGTCCAGACATATACTCTAAGGCTCCCATTCGAGGGATATGGCTGAACGCCTCTAGGCTATAAACCCTCGGATGTGAGAGCCAGGCCGATACCCACCTACCGAAAAATGGAGGTGAGATGCTGAGCACTACATGCTCAGTTCAGATATTTCTTCCCCCTCTGCTGTGTGTCCACCGTGACGAGGTAGAGGGGCTTGTGCGTCCCAATGACCCCAAGAGCTATGCCGACTGTAGCACAGCTACTGGTAGGGCCACCCATGTCGGACAGGTCAAGGGAGAGGGACCAGACGAAGAGACACACAAACCTGCTGCCTTGTAGGTAGACTGGGGACAGTCAAAGGCTAGGGAAAGCACCCCAAATACATGCTTGTCGAAATCGGATGTACTGAGCCACAGGCTTGACAAAGCAGTGCAACGTGAAACCTGCTGCCTTGTAGGTAGACTGGGGACAGTCAAAGGCTAGGGAAAGCATCCCGAATAAATGCTTGTCGAAATCGGATGTACTGAGCCACAGGCTTGACAAAGCAGTGCAACGTAACTTAATTCATGATGTCACAAATCAAAATTAATCGATATGGTGCTAATCCCGTGAAGTCCCATCAGGCGGTGATAGTGCCGGGCCCCCTGCCTCGAGGGGGTCCACCCATGACTACTGGTGGTCACCTTCCCCTGTGCTGTGGAGTCAAGGCACAGAGGAGTAGGTTAAGAGCTATTGACCAAATACCCCGGACACTCAACATACTACAGTGGAATGCCGAAGGAGTTTACAAGAAGAAAGACTCCCTAACACATCGTCTTCATAAAGATAGAATAGATGTGGCATGCATTCAAGAGACACACCTCAACGCCAATCACAAATTCTCAGTCAGAGGATATCAGGCCACACGTTTCGACCGTGAAGGACACAAAGGAGGAGTTCTAATACTTACACGAAATACAATACCTTGCAGCGAAGTATCTGTGATCTCTGACAACCAAACGGAAATTATAGGTGTTGACATAATGATAAAGGACGTGAAAATAAGAATCTACAATCTGTATAGCCCAGCAGATAAGGACCTTACACTCTCAAACATGAAAATAACTGACACAAACTGCATTATTGTCGGAGACTTTAATAGCCGTTCAGAAAGATGGGGATACCCAGATACTGACAAAAGAGGAGATGAATTGGAGGACTGGGAAATAGACTCAAATCTCCATCTACTCAACAAAGCGGATGACACACCGAGCTTCTACTCCAGAAGATGGCTTACCACTTCTACTCCAGACTTAGCTTTCTGCACAGGAGACATCCTCCACAAAATCGATCGCCATGTGCTGGACCAATTAGCAGGTAGTGACCACAGACCAATCAAGCTTGAAATGAATATGGAGTATGTTCCACAGGAGCAAAAGCCCTTGCCCCGCTGGAATTACAAACGAGCAGATTGGGACAGATTTGCCATACTAACAGACAAATATTGTGAAAACATAAATACACGATATGGCAACATAAAGCAAATGGTGGAAAGTCTAAACAGAGCGATAATACAGGCAGCCACTGAGTCCATTCCAAGAGGAGCGAGGAAAAATTACAAACCATACTGGACTGAAGAACTACAAAGTTTGGAGGACAAAGTTGAAGATGCCAGGAAGACAGCAGAGAGAGAACAAACAATTGAAGCAAACATCTCTCTCAAAGCCATCTCAGCAAAATATAAAAGAACAGTAAATCAAACAACAAGAGATTGTTGGAGGGAAAAAACAGAAAACCTGAATTTTGACAGGGATGGAAACAAACTATGGAAACTAGTGAAAGCCATGAACAATGAAGGACCTAGAAACAAACAAATAACAATTAAACAAGGAAATGCCTTGCTTACAGGCAAAAAGGCTGCAAATGCACTAATGGAACACTACGCAAATGCAAACCACATTGATATTACAACCGAACAGAAGAAAGCAATCAAAGACAAACAGACACATCATAGAAATACAGAGACAGCAGCAGAATATATGATGGCAAATCTAACAATGGAAGAAATGGAACAGGCAATGAATACCCTAAAAAAGAAGAAATCACCAGGAAAGGATGGAATCACAAATGAAATGCTAATAGGACTAGGCACCAAGGCAAAGAAGAAACTACTAGCAGTCCTAAATAACAGCTGGAAGAGAGGAATAGTCCCACAGGCATGGAAGGAAGCTATACTAATACCAGTCCCAAAGAAAGGAAAAGACCTGGAAGAACCAAATGGCTATCGACCTATCAGTCTACTGAGCTGTGTAGGAAAATTAATGGAACGCATTATCAATGGCAGGCTAACATGGCATCTGGAAGAAAACAAACTCTTAACACCACACCAAGCAGGATTCAGAAAATACAGATCCACTGAAGATCAAATAACCTATATAGCTCAGGAAATAGAGGATGCCTTCCAAGAGAAAAAGCACACACTAGCAGTCTGGATAGATTTAGAAAAAGCATTTGATAAAGTATGGAAGGAAGGACTGAAAGTAAAACTGCAAAACATGCATGTTTGTGGAAAAATGTATAAATGGATCAGCCACTACCTTGAGAACAGAACTGCCAGGACAAAAGTACAAGGACAAACAAGCAAAATGATGCTGCTGGAGCAAGGTGTCCCCCAAGGAGGAGTTCTTTCACCAACATTATTCCTAGCATATATAAATGACATCACAGAAAATTTTCCAGCCAGAGTACACACATCCTCCTTTGCAGATGACCTAGCCATATGGACATCTGAAGAATATATTAGTACAGCTAACAGCAGAATACAGCAAGCCTTATTAGCGCTAGAGGACTGGTCAAAATCATGGCTAGTGAAGATAAGTGAGGAGAAAACAACATGCACAGTGTTCTCCCTCTCAAATAAAACTCAGCAACCTAAGCTGGTATTGAATGGAAAAATATTGCGCCATGAAGAAAATCCAAACTATCTAGGAGTCACCTTTGATCGTCGCCTGACATGGAAGACACAGGTTGATAAAAATCGAACAAGAGCAAGGCAGAGAATGGCAATCATGAAAAAGCTTGCTGGTACAACGTGGGGAGCAGATGAGAAAGTTCTCAAGAAGTTATATACTGGACGGGTGAGGCCAGTACTGGAATATGGCATTGCAGCTTGGGCAACAGCAGCTAAGTCAAACTTTAACAAAATAAGTAGAGTCCAAAACCAAGGAATGCGAATCATAACTGGAAGCCTGAAGACAACGCCTATTAATGAACTAGAAAAGATCACTTGTTTACAACCAATGCAGGATAGAAGAGATAGCAGAGCCCAGCAACAAGCAGAAAAATTTAGAAGATTGACAGACCACCCTATGTACAACAGATTTAATGGTTTTGGAAAGGGAAGACTGAAGCGTAGCAACTTTGTAGAAACTGCAAAACGAAGGATTAGGGCAGATCCTATACTTAACATATCAACAGTCAAGCCCATCCACAATGCACACAACTTCCCAGCTTGGAGACAGCAGCAACTGCCTGAGATGATAGAAAACATTCCTGGTATTGAGAAAAAGAACACTCAGCATGAAACCGAAAGAAGAGAAATAACCCTAAACTACATAAAAGAACATTACCCAAGCAGGAATTGGACCCATGCATATACAGATGGATCAGCCAAAAATTCAATAGAGAATGGAGGAGGAGGAATTCTCCTAAATTTAAAAAATGGAGTGAAAAAAACACATTCAATGGCAACTGGAAAATTTTCAAGTAACTTCAAAGCAGAGGTAGAGGCTTTGAAAACTGCAGCAGAAATGCTCCTGATGGAGGAAAATAAAGAGAAGCAAATAGCTATCTTCACAGATGCAAAGTCAGCTGTCTCAATACTCAAGAGCAATAACAGCACAGAACTAACTGACATAAGAGCAGCACTCCATGGTCTATGCCAGAAATCCAAAAAAGTTGTAATACAGTGGATCCCATCACATTGCAGTATACCTGGAAACGAAGAGGCTGACAGACTGGCAAAAGAGGGCGGACGACTACCACAGCCTGACATAGACATAACCTATAATGAGGCAAAGAGGTTGATAAAAAGCACTTATGGAACCAAATGGGAATCTGAGCATCCAGGCCATCAGAAGGATGATGCATATTACAAACTCGACCGAAGAGAACAAGTAGCAATCTTCAGACTCCGCACAGGACATAACAGGCTGAAATACCACTTGTTCAATAAACTAAAGATAGGAGATACTGATGAATGTAATTGTAGAACTGGAAAAATGACAGCAAAACATTTGCTGCAGGATTGCCCAACGTATGCAGAACAGAGAAAGATATTTTGGCCCACACCTGCTTCATTTGAGGACAAGCTCTATGGAGATATCAACAAGCTCAAGTTGACCGCAGCTTACTTTAACTACATACAGGTTGACATTTAAAGGTGCATGAAGACCCAGAGGCATGAAATGAAATATTGCTTGGATAGCAAATCCATTATGTGGAAAGTCCAAATCGAAAGCTCGCTGTGTGGGCTTCATAAAAGGTGGAAAAGTGTCCTAGTGGCACTGAAATGGAATATTGCTTGATAGCAAATCCATTACATGGAAAGTCCGAATCAAAAGCCCATTGTGTGGGCTTCATAAAAGGTGGAAAAGTGTCCTAGTGGCATGAAATGGAATATTGCTTGGATAGCAAATCCATTACGTGGAAAGTCCGAATCGAAAGCTCACTGTGTGGATGTCATCTGCAGACTGTTAACTTCTGGTTTCCGGAAGAACAGCCTATGGTGAACGGAAGGCCCAATATACGGAAGTGAGGCTAAGCAGCCATGTGCAGGACGTGACGATTCCTTGGGTGAGCCCAGTACCAGAGCGCTATGTATCGGCTCTGCAAGTATGGAAGCCTCCTTGGATGGCGGGGAATGCCCATGGTCTGCCCCTGCCTTCCCTTGAGGGCTGACCAGGATCTTTGGCTGTTCTATATGGACCAGCTGGGATGGGGGATAACACCACAACAGTGAGAGTCAAACGTCCTAAGAAACCCCCGGGAAGGTTAACCCGGTCAACAAATGCCCGCAGAAGTCGGATGTGTCGGCCTAACGGCGCAAGAACGCAGCTCTGCTGTAAACAGGCACAACGCAATCACATCCGAAAAAAAAACTCCGGATGAACGAAGAAGAAGAAGAAGAAGATATTTCTTCGAAGGCTCTCATCTGGGGGATATATGGGACCCACAAATGAGAGGGCCTGGCCGTTTCTCGCTCACTGCTGCACGGAGGTAAGGTGCTGAGCCGGCAGCACATGTAACCTACCTCGTGAGCGAGAACAAAAGGTAGAAAATGTCGCACGAAATGGTTACGAAAAATATCTGTATCTATATTCACAGAGAGTGTAGACAAAGGTGGAAAAACGTCTCAATAACACGAAATGGAACGCATGGCGAGCGAACGCATTGCGTGGTCCGAAGTCCGAAGCGAAAACTTACCTAATAGATGTCGCCTGAAGACTGACCGTTCCTGATGTGTGCTGAGCGTTCAATGGCAAACGAAATCCCCAATACATGGAAGTAAGGAATTAAAGCAGCCATGAGCAGGACGTGACAACTCCTCGGGTGAGCCCAGTCTCAGAGCAATATTTGCCGGCTCTGCAATTATGGAAGCCTCCTTGGATAGCGGGGAAATGCCCATGGTCTGCCCCTGCCTTCCCTTGAGGGTTGACCGTGATGTCGTTGACCGTTTTACCTTGACCAGCTGAGATGTGGGCGACACCAAAGCAAAAAAAGTCTAACGTCTCCCGAAACCCCGGGAAGGTAAACCCGTAATAAAGCCAGCTGAAGTCGGATGTGCTGGCCTACGGATGCAAATAAATCAGGCACAACGCATGAAACGTCCGAGTGAAATGTCTTTCGTGCTAGGAACAGCTCTGACTAACTAGTTTTCCGAATAGCTCGTGTCCGGAACAGCTCTGACTAGTTAAGATTCCGAATGCCCGTCGTGCCCAGAACTGTAGAGTCGTGCTCTGACTATATTGTCCCCCGGCACAGCGACAAGCACATGTCCGAATCGAAAACTAGCTGAGTGGATGTCGTCTGCAGACCTGTCTGGTTTGTGTGCGGGAGCGGCCCGGGGCGAACGAAATGCCCAATATATTGAAGTGAGGAATTAAAGCAGCCATGAGCAGGACGTGACGATTCCCTCGATGAGCCCAGCACCAGGGCGCTATGTGTCGGCCCTGCAACTATGGATACCACCCTGGATGGCAGAAAAGGCCATGGACTTTCCCTGCCTTCCCTTGAGGGATGATCGTGAAGTCTTCGACTGTTCCAACATGACAAGCTGGGATTCAGACAGTGCCACAAAAGTGAGAGTCTCCAAGGAATGCTAACCTGGTCAAAAATGCACGCAGAAGTCGGATGAGTTGGCCCAAGGGTTTCGACCCAAGGGTGCGTAACAACTCTCCGCAATCACATCTGAAAAAACACTCCGGATGAATGCAAAGAAGAAGATTCAGAACACCAAGGACCAGGATTTGTAGAGAGACAGGAACACCCACGCCAGCTGACAGGGCACATGATAATGATGATGATGATGATGATGATGATGATGATGATGATGATGATGATGATTATGATGATGATGATGATGATGATGATGATGATGATGATGATGATGATGATGATGATGATGATGATGATGACTGCGAACCTCCTCGCCCCTGTACAAGTTAATCACTGTAAACATGAGCCCACTTTGTGTCTTCACTAACTTGGCCAACTATCGTGCTGCTATCTCATCACTCCTCCATATCCGCCAGTAAACATTCCCTATGGAAAATGAACCAAAAATTAGGCATCGCCGATAACTGAAACAACCAGAAATAGAGTTGACACGGCGCCAAAAATTGTCACGGTGGAGCCAACTGGGCTTGTCCGTGTTCCTTAAAATGGGGGACCACGTCTGGAATATGGGCTCAGTGTCTGACGGTGTGGGGGAAGTGTTTACATACACACTATGTGTTTGGTGTGTATTGTCAATTGTAGATAAGCCAGTTTACGCGAAGATGAGAGAGAGAGAGAGAGAGAGAGAGAGAGAGAGAGAGAGAGGAGAGAAGAGAGAGAGAGAGAGAGGAGGGGGGTTGAGGAAGTGATTTTTTTGGGGGGTGGGGGGGGGGGGGGATTGCGGGGTGGTTAACAGGAAGAGTTTGTTGATATGGAAATTAAACCCAGAAACACGGGGCAGTGGGTGTGCGACGGGGTAGTGGGTGTGTGACGGGGCAGTGGGTGTGTGACGGGGCAGTGGGTGTGTGACGGGGCAGTGGGTGTGTGGCGGGGCAGTGGGTGTGTGGCGGGGCATTGGGTGTGTGACGGGGCAGTGGGTGTATGGCGGGGCATTGGGTGTGTACGGGGCAGTGGGTGTGTGAAGGGGCAGTGGGTGTGTGACGGGACAGTGGGTGTGTGACGGGACAGTGGGTGTGTGACGGGACAGTGGGTGTGTGACGGGGCAGTGGGTGTGTGACGGGGCAGTGGGTGTGTAACGGGGCAGTGGGTGTGTGATGGGGCAGTGGGTGTGTGACGGGACAGTGGGTGTGTGGCGGGGCAGTGGGTGTGTGACGGGGCAGTGGGTGTGTGACGGGGCAGTGGGTGTGTGACGGGGTGACAGGGGGAGGGGGTAGGGGACTGTCGGTATTAGGATAGTGAGACTAGATTCTTCATCCTCTTCTCCCGCCTCCTCTTCTTCATTTTCTGCCTCTTCTTCTTCCGTTTCTTCTTCTCTTCCTCCTCATCACCCGGCTCCTCCCACTCCACATCTTCTTCTTCTTTTTTTCCCTTTCTTCTTCTCTCCTCCTCAACCTCCCCTCCCTCCCCTCAACCTTCTCTCCCTCTCCTCAACCTTACCCTCCCTCCTCCTCCTCCACCTCCCCTCCCTCCTCCTTTTTCACTTCCCCTTCCCCCTCTTCTTCTTCTTCTTCTTCTTCTTCTTCTTCTTCTTCTTCTTCTTCTTCTTCTTCTTCTTCTTCTTCTTCTTCCCCAGTATTTATTTGCCTATTTGGCTGTTTGTGATTTGCTATTCAATTTCACGGTCAGTAGTTTGCCATTGCTCTCTGAACGATCTACTCGCTTACCACGGACATCAACACAAAGCCATCTGCTCATAAGCGGCCCGCGGCTGATATCGAACCTCCAATCCCGTAAATCGGGGTGTTATGACACCGTGTTCACCACCCTTAGGCTGCAGACACCGGCGGTAATACGATAATACGTTAGTTAGTTGCATATTCTTTACAGGACGTCGCAGTCAACGCCATCATTTTTTGGCTGTTTGTAATTTCTTGGCAAGTTTGCTTTCAGTAGTTTGTCACTGCTTTCTGCACTCATACCATTGTATGCAAATCAACGCAAGGCGGTCTGCTGCCAAATCTCCCGCTGTAGTGTTTCGAACGCTGTATCGGAGATTACGTATTGTATTCATAACCCTTTAAAACAGAAACTAACAATATTATAATCAGGAAATTTTGGTTAGTAAGGATAACCACAATACACAAATTCGAAGTTTCGGTCTGATGTCTCCAATCAATTTACGGTTTTCATGTGTATGTTGTGGGACTTGCTTATTGGTTTTTCTGTCTGTACATGGTATTATTTTCATTTTCTTCAGATTTCACTGCGGAGAAGAAGAGGAGAAGAAGAAGACGAAGAAGAAGAGGAGGAGGATGAGTAAGAAAAGGAAGAAGAAGAAGAAGAAGAAGAAGAAAGGGGATAAAGAGGAGGGAGAAGAAGAGGAACAGGAAGAAAAGAGGAGACGAAAAAGATGATGATGATGACGATGACTAAGAGGGGGAAGAGAAGAAGAGGAGGAGGAAGGAGAAAAAGAAGTAGATTAAGACGAAGAGGAGGAGGAAAAGAAGAATACGCAGAAGATGATGATGAAGATGGTGATAATGATGAAGAAGAGGAGAAGGTGGAGTAAATAAAGAAGCCAGAACTGACGATCACCAAGGTCAAGCGTACTTCTCCAGTGAACCCCTGTCCCCACGATGATCCAGCCAGGCATTTGGCGGCGATGTGTCACGACATACACCCAGCGCCGATAAATTACCCCGCACGACGCGCGGGTACCGCAACCGCGCCGCGTCAAGCCTTCCCATCTCCCTGTCGGCCGTGGCGCGACACGAGAGAGAGAGGGAGAGTGTTCAGCCATCTACCCAGTTCCAAGCGGCCATGCGTGCTGTATCCCCCGTGTCTTAACGTGCTCACTTGTTGGCAAAGCATTAGACAGGTGTGTTCTGGCGAAGGTGATTCCGAGCGTACGAAACGACGTGTCTTGTTTACCACACCTGTTGCCTGGTGTACTTAAGAACGGATACTTTTACACGGGACACGCCTGTGCATTATGCGGGTGGAAACAATCTGTGTGTTGCTGTGGTGAAAATATCGTACGTAAAACGTGTGATATTTCCTTTTTGTGCTAGTGTTATTTCTAGTAATATTATTCTTGCGTTGCAGGATCTTATGATAGTATTTATTAGTATATAATGGCGCGTCTCCTTTGCGGGATGCTGCGATCAATCCCAGGTTGAAATTCAGTTTAGTTTAGTCGACGGATCAGCATCACGGCACATGGGTGTAACCCATAAGTGCTCCGTTCTACTCCTAACTTAACCCTGGGTCTGGAGAATCTCAGCTCAGTGCACGAACTCCATAGCATCGAAATTTTGCCCGGTAGCGCCTTTAGGCTCTCTTTTTCGATTTCCAACTGCCAAAGGATTGTTTACGTGCGCAACAATACACACGGGCGCCCAGAGACTAGGGGAGAAAGTTTTGTTACTACAAGTCCACGTGAAAAAAAATCCCGACCCTCACCGGGGCTTGAACCCGGGACCTCGAGCACTCGACGCGGACACCATACTTCGAGACCACTCATCCCCTGAGGTTGTTATTCTTGGCAGTTGTAGATCCAATAGTTAGATACTGTCTTCTGAACGAGAGCTCAACGTTTACGTTCAAATTAATATCAACTGGGGAACCCCTCGAGACAACTAAGACAGTTTATAAATAAACGCACATGTAATGTATTATCTGGACATCAACGTATTATCTGGCGCTCATAGAAGCAGTGGCGAATCCTGAATACCGTGTTCGAAACTAAGCTGCAGGCGATTTGACAGCAGACCGTAAGGATGCCAGTTGGTCATGCGTCGAGATATACTTGTTCCTGCAGCGGTCGTCATTTGGTAATGGCAGGTTCGAATCCCGGTCGGTAACTATAGCTTTCAATTGTTATGTTGTCTAGTACGTCCGCCGGTCTCTAATTCTCACCCCTACTTCTATCAGCGCCAAACAATACCTGTCTATTTATTTACGAACGTTCAAATTAATGCCTGTGTAGGGGTAAAGGCTTGTGACCGCGGTTCGTGAGCCGGGTACCAGGCGTTTCAAGCTCAGCTGCGACTGATTGTGCAGCAGACTGTGTCGCGTTGTATTATAACGTGCTGGTATGGGAGCCGGTCGTTCAGAAAGCAATGGCAAACTACTGAACGTAGCACTTGCCTAGTACGTCAACAACAGCTGAAAAATGCTGGCGTTGACTGCAACGTCCCGTAAGGGATACGCAACTATAAAAAAGAGGGGTAGAACCGCCTAACTCGTCATCCGCGTGTAATAGGATAGCTTATATTGATAAGGGAGTGTTAGTGACTTAATAAATCTACGGATATAGAAGTAAAGATTCACGAAACACGGATTATTGGAAAAAGTTTTTGTTTCCATCCCTTGTGCACGAGAATGGGAATGGAAGATCTGGGGATTTAAACGAACATTGTCAACAACAAGAATTTGGCCTTGTTGGTGACAAGAGGAAGTTTTGTTCAAGTCTCCATCAAGGATGGACGTCTATTTCAGATCAAGAGCCATAATGCTCGACTTCAAGAAGAAGAAGAAGTCTAATTCACACCGTGTAATGTCCATTTGAAGGAGGTTTCGATAATGTGCAGATGCTGTATTCTATATTATGCGATTTGCTCTCACTAATCTCATCGTTTTCAAGAAGGAAATAAATGATGAAAACGTAGATGTTGGAAGTTGTTATTTTAATCAAGTACTGAATTCAAAGTAATCGTAGAGGTATGGATCATATAATAATCAACATCACAGAACGCGGAGAGAAGCAGTAAGAAAAGAAACCATATCGTGAAAAAATCACTATTAGAAGGCAGCAAGTCAAATGGTTTGACCGTGTAAGTAGGTTACCAACTAACAGTATACCACAACAAGCAATGATGTACAGACCAGAGGGAAGCAGAGGAAGAGGCCGACCACGTAAACGATGGACGCAGGGAATGGAATATCGATACATGAGGCCCATAAGCGGGCATACTCCCGCTGTTTATACTTCACATCAACACCGCAAGGTACAATAGGAACAAGGTGAGATGAAATGAAAAAATCACTGGACTACTACTATTATGACGACAAAGCCAGAATATCATGAAGATGAGATGAAGATGAAGGTCGACCGTTGAGACTTGAGGGCGAGCTGGTGAGCAAGGATTTGCTACTGTAATGTGAATGAAACGGTTTGTTATAAGAGCACCGAAAGTTTAAGAGCGAGCGCGTTATCCTTTCCACCACGTCGACGAGATGATTAGCATAGTCATTTGTATCCTTCTGTTTTTCACCTTACAATGGAGTATAGACCCTTGCCGGCGCACTACAAGCCGTTGGTAGTTTGCTTATGATTGTATCTCTGTGCCGAAGATGTTACGAATAGAATTCGTAATCCCGCATACCGCGTTCGAAACACAACTGCGGTCGATTTGGCAGCAGACCACCTGGAGTTAGTTTCCATACAATGGTATGAGTGCCAGTCGCTCAGGAAACAGTAGCAAACAGCCCCAACAGTGCTGAGGTTGACTGCGAAGTCCTGTAGACGACGTGCAGTTAAAGTTTTAAAATAAGCCAGGTGTGCTGCCTCTCTTGCTGTCATGTGTGAGTTATTTATCACATCTTGAATCTATCACATCTTGAATCTATCACATTTTGAATCTATTTACTTTGTGGTCTTTCCTCTTCTCGGCTTCTTGTTGCGTCCACGGAATACTTAGGATTGTTCTGTAGAACTTATATTCAAAGGCGTTTATGTTAAATTGAAGGTCGCATGTGTTGTAAATAAAACCGCACGTGTTATATTGAAAACCGCACGTGTTATATTGAAAACCGCACGTGTTATATTGAAAACCGCATATGTTGTATTGAAAACCGCACATGTTAAATTGAAAGTCGCACATGTTATATTGAAAGTCGCAAATGTTAAATTGAAAACCACTTGTATTGTATTGAAAAGCGCACGTGTTATATTGAAAGTCGCATATTTTATATTGAAAGTCGCATATGTTACTAGAATATTCTTCTGAGATCAGACAGCCGATATAATACCGACCGCATCATCCATCAAGTGCAGTTTGGTCAACAAATGCGGACCTTGTACCATGTCCCTAGAATGCCATGAATGAATGAAACCGGGTCGTATTTTCCTGTCACCTGTTATAATATGCCTCTCCTGATATATGACGACCCTGACCTAATTACACGTACCTGGCACAAACTGTTACATTCGTCATCTCGGCACCTACAATAGCTGCATGCCCTTTATAGGACCTTGCATTCGACCCCAGCATTTTTGTACTTCGTGATTTGGTAGGCAATTTTTTACGTTAAGTAGTTTGCCAGTGCCTTCTGAATAACCGACACCTCATACCATAGAAGTCAACGCAAAGCGGCCTGCTTCCAAATCGCCCGGAGTCCTCGCTCTTAAACATCCGGTATGCTGATGGCGAGTTAGCGGGTTCAACCCCTACACCGATCAGTTGGACTAAAATGTTGACGTCTCATCCTTGACTTGGGGACGTAAATTACAAGTACCTCTGAAGTCGGAGTGGATTCGCTCGATGGCGAGGGACACTGGTAATAGGGAAAGCTAATCTACACGCAAAAATCACCAGAAGTATAATATATGTATAGATGACGCTCGTTCAAAGCGAGCGAACGCAAAAGACAAAAGAACAAACCTGGAAAAGACCTAATGCAATGAAGTCCAGCCGATTGCTATTAAACTCTCTTTAAAGCTATTTCCTGAGAGTTAGCGTGTATCCCAACATCCACATGACTTAGCGTTCGCTCCATACACCCATACCTCCCATTTATCAGCGTGCAATCACACATCTGATAGGAGTTAAGGGCACATCCATTCACCCGTGCCAGCTAAGTACGAGCGTGGAAGTAAATTGCCACATCTTGTAAATTAGCGACAACGTGAAAACAGAATATAACAGAATATAAATAGCTGGATAAAGAGAAGCGCGAGCGCATTCACACACACACACACACACACACACACACACACACACACACACACACACACACACACGCGCGCGAGAACGTTTCACGGAGAGTATTCTTTTTCCTCTTCTTGCGCTCATTCTTTCATGTTTACACCGACAGACGAGCTCTCGTGATGTTGTGTAGCAATTTTTTTTTAATAGCTATTAATAGATTCAATGCTAAAAATCGAAGGTTTGGACCAAACAAAAATGTATACCGGAAAATGGGAAGTAGGGGTGTGTCACAGTTATGGCGTAAAAGTTGTTAGTATGATAGGAGTCATGTTGTCTTATATATCAATTTAAAGGGGGTTGCACAGAGAAAACTACTGTATATAAGCCATTGGCAGATAGAAGAAGTCGTTTAAGATGATAGATCATCCCATGGCGTTTAATCACAATTAACGCTAACCGTTGCAAAGTAGATCTTAACGTACACAAAATTCATTCGTGTTACTTATTTTTTCATCAAGTGTAGGAGTGGAACACAAGGTAACTAAATTATCTGCATAGACGCGTGATTGTGCCTTCCACGTCCCACAGTGAACAGACATAAATAAAAGTACACTGCATTACGTGTTTTGGCATGACAAAGAACAGATAGGAGTTCCGTGTGGTCCCAGCGGAATATATTGTGTTTCACAGGCGTGTGCTGGAGGTGGGTCCAGGAGACAAGGCCAGGATTTCTAGATGGATCTGCCATGAAACTGTGGGTATACGCCGCTGTGTTGATATCATTGTGCGTGTGTACTTGTTGTGAGGAGAAGTGTGTGCGTCTCTGGGCATTAATTCGTTAAGTTGTGTTTATTGTGACGTGCGTTATTCATTCACCTCCACTCTCTCTCTCTCTCTCTCTCTCTCTCTCTCTCTCTCTCTCTCTCTGTGTGTGTGTGTGTGTGTGTGTGTGTGTGTGTGCCACTCACTGTACGTCTCTATCTTTCTCTCTGAGTCTTTCTGCCTCTCTTTCTCCGTCTCCATCTCTCTGTCTCTCTCGTTTTCTGCCTCTTTATTTCTCTGTTTCTCTCTGTCTCTTTGTCTCTTTGTCTCTGCCTCTCTGTCTCTGTCTCTCTCTCGCTCTCTCTCTCTTTCTCTCTCTCTCTCTCTCTCTCTCTCTCTCTCTCTCTCTCTCTCTATCTCTTGTGTTTATGTTCCTACAGCTTGTGTTAAGCGTGCACATTAATACATCTAGTCTAATAATTAAACACAGGGCATAGTTTAGGACTGGTCTGTGCGCCCAGTTCTTCACCCTGTAATATGAAGCTTGGTCTGTCTGCCTGTTTGTCTGTCTGCCTGTCTGTCTGTCTGTCTGTCTCTCTCTCTCTCGCTCTCTCTCTCTCTCTCTCTCTCTCTCTCTCTCTCTCTCTCTCTCTCTCTCTCTCTCTCTCTCTCTCTCTCTCTCACTACATAATGAAAGCAGTTAGGTTCGTGTGAAGTATTTATTACCTTTGACTTGTTCGCAATAGTCACGCATACCGAACTGTTTTCATGTTGTAGAGTCATATCCTGTTGCAGCCGTCGCTTCTTTGATCTGTTATTGTTCTCTCCCTATACCGATCTCTGCCTCCAACACCCTCGCTCTTCCATGCAGACAGCAGACCATATTCTGCAAGACTGCCCACAATACGAAATAGCTAGGCACACCTTACACGCAGACAGCATATCACATACTCCACGACTGCCAAAACTACAACATATCTAGGCAAACCTTCTGGCCTAGAGAGACGACAGAGGAAGATAAACTCTCTTAACCGCTGAGTGAACTAAAAAATGACACACAAGAGGCAGCATTGCACATATAGACAAACATCAAGCGAATGCAAGAAGTAGCAGAACGGGAACAAGAAGAATATGAAGAACAAGAACATGAAGAGGAAGAAGCTCTTCCGCGTTGTAACAACCTTCTACAGACACCGTCATCGAAAAACGTGATACAGAACATGGCGCTTGCCTATCCATATTCTACGGTGATTGTGATGCAACACTCTTGTTTTCCCCCTCCACGCTCAGAACCCAGTTAGGTATGTAAGACCAGCCTTGGAACTTCACATCCTTAGATTTACCTATTAGAACAGTGGTTCTCAACTTATTTTGGCCCATGCACCCCTCCACCATATGTTCAGAATGTCACCCCCCCCCCCCCTTTTCGTATTTCCTTCCTATAACCCCCCCCCCCCCAAACCTTACACAGTATACGTAAAAATGGAAGCTAAATTTAATAACACATACTAGAACAAGTCTAGACGTCTACATAAAACGTGATTTGCAGGTCTACTTACGTTATAAAACTAATTTTAGAAGAGCGAGAAGTACAGAACTGTAAAGTATGGAGTGAAAAACAATATTAAGTAATCTGTTCTTGTATTAACGCGATCTTGAAATAATCTTAATCCCTCGAATTCCCCACCGGTTGAGAACCACTGTATTAGAATGTAAGTAGGTCACGATTCAGCACAGCACACATGCAACAGGGCGGGATCAGGCCGAGCCTGATCATGTTTTCTCCACGGGTTTTGTGCACTTTTTTTCTCAACGAACTCCAACACACTGCCTAGGGTGTCAAGTCTGTAACACAGGACAAATATGGTTCACATACACTGTTTAACACACAACTTCCGACCCACGTAATTTCCAAACCATTTGCCGTCCAAACTACACCCATACAAAGCCACACGCGTGCAAACCACACGCAGCCCAAGCTACACGCATGCAAATCATATGTAGTCGAAACAACATAAAGTCTAAACTACATAAGGCCAAAAGCACAAAACGTTTAAATGACATAACATCCAAAAGACATAACGTCCTAATGAGATAACGTCCAAATCACATTATGACCAATCCACTTAAGACCCACTAGACAAATTGAATCATCACTCCAGGAGTTTCTGGTGAATTTTATAAATCTGCCTGGATGCGAATTTGAACCAATCACCGCGGGGCAGGCAGGCAAGCGGGACACAATAGACAGTTGAAAAACTAACAGCTGTAGACATACAATGATATGGACCCGCCGCTTCCAAACGGTGCCAGCGCCTCGCTGAAGCAACATGTATGCTTGTGCCCATGATCCATGACATCACCAAAACGGTATCAGCACTGGCCAGGCCTGTCATCCACCTGGACCCACATTGCTGTGGCAATCCGTGGGCATGTGGAGTTATTAACCTTTAGTCCCTTGACCCCCTTAACCACATCCGGTTCAGTCGCTTTGTTGGAATCACACACGCGGATCTAATAAAACAAGTGTACAGTTCACAACAAGGAAACAGATGAGTAACTTTTCTATTTATATTTTCATGTCGTGTTTTTCATAAAGTTGTATCGGTGTGTGTCTGTTGTTTGTGCGTTGATGAAGGTTTTTGCCGCAACGTCAGTTTTGGTACTTGTGAACGTGTTCAAGTCAAGCTTAACGTTTGCTTCTTGTATTTTGGTGAATCATCCACCTGAGCCGGACTCTCTGGCCGAGGGGTTACAACACTTTCTCCGTAATCCCGTTTATCACGCAGAGTCTCGTAGCAGGGCGAGAGCTGGGAGCGGTTCGACCCCCGCTGGTGACTTGCGGGATAACTGAGCCGGCCGCTCAGAAAGCAATGGCAAACTACTGAGCGTAATCTTGCCAAGAAATCAACATACAGCTGAAAGATGCTGATGTTATCAGCGATGTCCTGTAAAGGATATGCAACAAAAAAAAACATCCACCTGAACCCACAAGTCTGGACCAACAAGTCATGAACTTCCTGCGTAACGCAACGACCTGGTTTATATGAAGACGGGGACATCCTGCGCCAGGACACAAAACCTCTGTTACGTGTGATGTGGTTTGTGTGGCCTAGTTGCTGTACTGGGAGAACATGTAACGCTGTTGTGGGAGAATGTGTAACGCTGAAATGGGAGAATGTGTAACGCTGTAATGGGAGAATGTTTAACGCTGCTCTGGGAGAAAATGTAACACCAGGCAAGGAAATATGTGTAATGGTTATGGCCGTATTAATTTTGTGTTTCGCCGGGTATATCAGTCTGTATCCGGGCCATGACTCAGCACAGCGGGTGTGGAATAGACCTAGGTAGGTCGTGTATCCAGGCGAAGGATGTAGGTACCACATTGTCAACAGACTTACAACATCAGTGGCCCGAGGGAAGTCAATAGACCGTGCTGTCTTTGTAATGGCTGTCTTGTGTTGATTTTCAAATATGGTATGTGCTTCGGTCGGTCGGTCGGTCGTTCAGAACGCAATTACATTGCAAATTACTGAACATAAACTTGCCTTTTCTTTTGGTTGCTTGCTAGTTTAGTTTAGTTTAGGTTAGTTTAGTTTAGTTTAGTTTAGTCGATGGATCAACATCACGGCACACGGGTGTAACCCATTAAGTGCTCCGTTCTCCTCCTAACTCAAACCTGAGGTTGGAGAAACTCAGCTCAGTGCACGAACTCCGTAGCACCGACGAGGATCCTGAAATATTTTGGGTAGATTTTAACTCGAAATTTTGCCCGGGCAGCGCCGTTAGGCTACTCTTGTTCGATTTCCACCTGCCAAGGGATTTTTTTACGTGCGCAACAATACACACGGGCGTCCGAGACCAGGGGAAATTTTATTACTAGAAGTCCACGTGAAAAAATCCCGAGCCTCACCGGGGCTTGAACCCGGGACCTCCAGCACTCGAGGCGGACACCATATCCCGAGACCGCCCAGCCCCCTGATTCTTTGTTTGCTTGCGCTCGCTTCTGAACTCAAGTGCAGTTCATATATGTGCTATTACTTCTAGTCCACTGGAGTGGTTTTGCGGGTAGATTAGCTTTCCTATTACCAGTGTCCCTCGCCATCTGGCGAACCCTCTCCGACTTCTGACGAACCCACTCCGACTTCTGACGTATTTGTAATTTACATCCCCAAGACAAGGATGAGAAGTCAACATTTTAGTCTAGTTGACCGGTGTAGGGATTGAACCCGCTAACTCGGCATCAGCAAACCGGAAGTTTAAGAGCAAGTCGGTTAGTCGACAGATCATCCTCATTGCACATCGAACCATTCAGCCCATAAGTGCTCGGATCCCCTCCTCAGCAAAACCCGCAGCGTGTAGCGGCTCGCGGGTGCTCTTATCCATCGGCCATGGTGACCTCCTCTTGTCTGGTTAATCACAAACCAGCTAAGAAAAATGCTGTGGTTGATTGCCACGTCAGGTAAAGGACGTACGACTAACTTGTGTGTGTAACGCTACCTAAGACATAATGTATCACGGATGCGTTGCTAAAAATAGTAACACGCGTCACTGCAACGGTACCTACTTGTTTATCACACATAGCGATATCCTTTCTGTAAAAGTTCACCTTGGCGACCTTGACACAGTGTTGTGTGTCAGCGGAAGCAACGATTGGGGTTCTGCGTCTGTTTCCTGCGACCTGGCGCCTGTGGCCACGTTCCTAGAAGGACACAGGCGGCACCTGGTAATGATATCGGCTCTATTGATCTCCCTGGCTGCTGGCTGTCTTCCTGGCGAAGATCGAAAATGTAGATGTATAAATGTTTTGTTGACTTAGATGGGGGTGTTGTTTCTTCTTCTTCTTCTTCTTCTTCTTCTTCTTCTTCTTCTTCTTCTTCTTCTCTTCTCTTCTTCTTCTTCTTCTTCTTCTTCTCATCCTTCTCCTCCGCATTCTTCGTTTGCTCCTCCTTCTCTTCTTCTTCTCTTCTTCTTCTCTTCTTCTTCTTCTTCTCTTCTTCTTCTTCTTCTTCTTCTTCTTCTTCTTCTTCTTCTTCTTCTTCTTCTTCTTCTTCTTCTTCTTTACCCTTTCTGTCTGTCTTTATTTCATTCGTTCTTTCTATCATCATCCACAGCTCTAGGCTCACAAGCAACTCACGCAAAGCTCTTCGTAGACTTATTTTTTGAACAGTTGAATATTTTACAGCTGACATCTTCTACGAGATGAGGTAGTCAATCTCACACCAACCCTCCTTGATCGCCTCTTGTGTCACGCATACCAGGCTACCATGTTATTATTGATAACTTCCCTTATAGGACCCAGTTCATTCTTGTTCGATCTTTAACCCTACATGAGATAACTACCCGGTGAAGTGTTACTCTGTGTTTTCAAGTTAATTTTTCACAATTTATGTACATGTTGTTGGACCCCAGTGGGCGTGTCTCAACTTATCCATCATGTCGCGTGTTATCCTTTCTGTCAACTACAGCTCATTAGCATCTGCCATGCTCCCATAATCATACTCAAGCTCATTCACGCTGAACTCCTAAATCCTTCTCCAAACATCGCTATCAAACACATCAGCTGGCAGTTCCTGGAGCGCCGTCATACATTATCACTCCATCATTGATCAATTCCGCGGGCAATTATCCCAGATCGAGACTGTTTACAAATCTCCATGACTACGCGATAATACAAGCCGTGGCGTCATGCTCCGATGATGACTAAGTCGTCGTGGTAACTGAGCAATACAAGTCAGTACGTGTGACCGGCCGCAGGTAACCGCGGCATGTTCGATTGTCGTCATCGATTATGGTGATCGGATTTTAATTAGACTTTCAAATTGATTGCGTGATTTCCCAGCATTCATCACGCGCAGTGGACAGGCTGCAAAAGTTAATCAGAATTTAGAATTTCTTCAAAGTCAGTGTCTGACATTGATTAATGTCTTTGAAATATGTCGTCACACCACCTCGCTAGCTCCACATTATGATATCCGGCGCTAATTTTTAACTCTTTAACTGCTTTTCCCACATCTTGATTAACTTGTCGGATTTTATCAGCTTTGTGAGGAAAGGGGTTCTGGATGCAATTCGTTATCCTGCATGCTGTGTTCGAAACACAGCTGCGGGTGATTTGGCAGCAGGCTGCCTTGCGTTGGTTTTCATACAAACCCTGGGGTTGACTGCGACGCACTGTAAAGAATATGCAACTAACTTGACTCCAAAGTTACTTTTCACAGTTGTTTCCTCCAGCAGACCGCCAACGTGGATTTCTATAATGGTGTGTGTGTCGGCCGTTAAGAAAGCAATGGCAAACTGCTGAACGTAACCTTACATAGGCAATCACAAACAGCCATTAGTATCACAGCATTCGTCTACCATTAGTGTCACAGCATTCGTCTACCATTAGTGTCACATCATTCGTCTACCATTAGTGTCACAGCATTCGTCTACCATTAGTGTCACATCATTCGTCTACCATTAGTGTCACAGCATTCGTCTACCATTAGTGTCACATAATTCGTCTACCATTAGTGTCACAGCATTCGTCTACCATTAGTATCACATAATTCGTCTACCATTAGTGTCACATAATTCGTCTACCATTAGTGTCACATAATTCGTCTACCATTAGTGTCACAGCATTCGTCTAACATTAGTGTCACATAATTCGTCTACCATTAGTGTCACATAATTCGTCTACCATTAGTGTCACAGCATTCGTCTACCATTAGTGTCACATAATTCGTCTACCATTAGTGTCACAGCATTCGTCTACCATTAGTGTCACAGCATTCGTCTACCATTAGTGTCACATCATTCGTCTACCATTAGTGTCACAGCATTCGTCTACCATTAGTGTCACATAATCGTCTACATTAGTGTCACAGCATTCGTCTACCATTAGTGTCACATAATTCGTCTACCATTAGTGTCGCAGCATTCGTCTACCATTAGTATCACAGAATTCGTCTACCATTAGTGTCACATATCGTCTACCATTAGTGTCACATAATTCGTCTACCATTAGTGTCACAGCATTCGTCTACCATTGTGTCATAATTCGTCTACCATTAGTGTCACATAATTCGTCTACATTAGTGTTACAAGCATTCGTCTCTACCATTAGTGTCACATAATTCGTCTACCATTAGTGTCACAGCATTCGTCTACCATTAGTGTCACATAATTCGTCTACCATTAGTTTCACAGCATTCGTCTACCATTAGTGTCACATAATTCGTCTACCATTAGTGTCACAGCATTCGTCTACCATTAGTGTCACAGCATTCGTCTACCATTAGTGTCACATCATTCGTCTACCATTAGTGTCACATAATTCGTCTACCATTAGTGTCACATCATTCGTCTACCATTAGTGTCACATCATTCGTCTACCATTAGTGTCACATCATTCGTCTATCATTAGTATCACATCATTCGTCTACCATTAGTATCACATCATTCGTCTACCATTAGTATCACATCATTCGTCTACCATTAGTATCACATCATTCGTCTACCATTAGTATCACATCATTCGTCTACCATTAGTATCACATCATTCGTCTACCATTAATATCACATAATTCGTCTACCATTAGTATCACATCATCGTCTACCATTTAGTATCACATCATTCGTCTACCATTAGTATCACATCATCTCATTAGTATCACTATTATCTAACATTAGTATCACAATCATTCATCTACCATTAGTATACACATCATTCATCTACCATTAAGTATCACACATCATCTACCATTTAGTATCACATCATTCACTCTACCATTAGTATCACATCATTCGTCTACCATTAGTATCACATCAGTCATCCACCATTAGTATCACATCATCGTCTCACCATTAGTATCACATCATTCGTCTACCATTAGTATACATCAATCGTACTACCATTAGTATCACGTCTCCACCTAGCATTTGTGGTCACGTCATGCGACCTTAGCAGCTTTGCTGTCGAACGTCATTACGCCTCACCAGCAGCGTCACATCACTTCACTTATCATTAGCGTCACATCATTGTGCCTACCATTAGCGCACACATATTTGCCAACCACCAGCGTCACACTATTCACCTACCATTAGCGTCACACCATTCACCTACCATTAGCGTCACATCATTAACCTACCATTAGCGCCACATTATTCGCCTACCATTAGCGTCACATTATTCGCCTACGATTAGCGTCACATTATTCGCCTACCATTAGCGTCACATTATTCGCCTATCATTAGCGTCACATTATTCGCCTACCATTAGCGTCACACCATTCCTACCATTAGCGTCACATCATTAACATACCATTAGGCCACATCATTCTCTACCATAGTGTCACGCTTCGTCTACCATAGTGTCACAGTTTAATTCGTCTACCATTAGTGTCACAGCATTCGTCTACCATTAGTGTCACATAAGTCGCTTATCATAGTGCACGATCGCTACCATTAGTGATCACATAATTCGCTTTACCATTAGTGTCATAATTCGTCTACCATTAGTGTCACATAATTCGTCTACCATTAGTGTCACAGCATTCGTCTACCATTAGTGTCACATAATTCGTCTACCATTAGGTCAATAATCGTCTACCATTGTGTCACAGCATATTCGTGTCTACCATTAGTGTTCACACTAATTCGTCTACCATTAGTGTCACACATTCGTCTACATTAGTGTCACATAATTCGTCTACCATAGTGTCACAGCATTGTTTCGTCTACCATTAGTGTCACATAATTCGTTACCATTAGTGTCACAGCATTTGTTCTACCATAGTATCACATTAATTGCGTTTCTACCATTAGTGTCAACAGCATTCGTCTACCATAGTATCACATAATTCGCTCTACCATTAGTGTCACAGCATTCGTCTACCATTAGTGTCACAGCATTCGTCTACCATTAGTGTCACACATCATTAGTTCACATTTACCATTAGTGTCACAGCATTCGTGTCTACCATTAGTGCACATCATTCGTCTACCATTAGTGTCACATAATTCGTCTACCATTAGTAAAACATCATTCGTCTATCATTAATATCACATCATTCGTCTACCATTAGTGTCACATCATTCGTCTACCATTAGTATCACATCATTCGTCTACCATTAGTATCACATCATTCTCTACCATTAGTATCACATCATTCGTCTACCATTAGTATCACATCATTCGTCTACCATTAGTATCACATCATTCGTCTACCATTAGTATCACATCATTCGTCTACCATTAGTATCACATCATTCGTCTACCATTAGTATCACATCATTCGTCTACCATTAGTATCACATCATTCATCTACCATTAGTATCACATCATTCATCTACCATTAGTATCACATCATTCATCTACCATTAGTATCACATCATTCGTCTACCATTAGTATCACATCATTCATCTACCATTAGTATCACATCATTCGTCTACCATTAGTATCACATCATTCGTCTAGCATTTGTGTCACGTCATTCGTCTACCATTAGTATCACGTCATTCACCTAGCATTTGTGTCACGTCATTCGTCTACCATTAGTATCACGTCATTCACCTAGCATTTGTGTCACGTCATTCGCCTAGCAGTTGCGTCACGTCATTCGCCTACCATCAGCGTCACATCATTCATTTATCATTAGCGTCACATCATTTGCCTACCATTAGCGCCACATCATTTGCCAACCACCAGCGTCACACTATTCACCTACCATTAGCGTCACACCATTCACCTACCATTAGCGTCACATCATTAACCTACCATTAGCGCCACATTATTCGCCTACCATTAGCGTCACATTATTCGCCTACCATTAGCGTCACATTATTCGCCTACCATTAGCGTCACATTATTCGCCTATCATTAGCGTCACATTATTCGCCTACCATTAGCGTCACATTATTCGCCTACAATTAGCGCCACATTATTCGCCTACCATTAGCGTCACATTATTCGCCTACCATTAGCGTCACATTCACTTTCTTCGCCTTTATTTAACAGTGTTAATTTCCTCGTTTACAAGTCACGTTACGTTAATTTATTTCCTCTCCTCCACGTCACACATACAATCTTCGCCTTTAGTCAATGTTACTCCTCTCTCTCCCCCCCCCTTACGGTCACACATGACATCTTACGCCTTAGTCACATTACTTTCTCCCCTCCACGTCACACAAACATTCTTCGCCTTTAGTCATATATTTACTTTCGGTCACACATACAATCTTCGCCTTTAGTCACAGTTACTTTTCTCCCCTCCACGTCACACAAACAATTCTTTGCCTTTAGTCACAGTTACTTTTCTCCCCTCCACGTACACACAAACATTCTTCGCCTTTAGTCACAGTTACTTTTCTCACCTCCACGTCACACACAACATTCTTCACCTTTAGTCACAGTTACTTTTCTCCCCTCCATGTCACACAAACATTCTTCGCCTTTAGTCACAGTTACTTTTCTCCCCTCCACGTCACACAAACATTCTTCGCCTTTAGTCACAGTTACTTTTCTCCCCTCCACGTCACACAAACATTCTTCGCCTTTAGTCACAGTTACTTTTCTCCCCTCCACGTCACACAAACATTCTTCGCATTTAGTCACAGTTACTTTTCTCCCCTCCACGTCACACAAACATTCTTCGCCTTTAGTCACAGTTACTTTTCTCCCCTCCACGTCACACAAACATTCTTCGCATTTAGTCACAGTTACTTTTCTCCCCTCCACGTCACACAAACATTCTTCGCCTTTAGTCATATTTACTTTCCTCGAGTAGTTTCGTAGGACATGTGACCGTATGCTGAGAGCACCCAGACGCACTCCGGGTGAACGTTCCTAATGACCACCATTGTTATACCGGGTGTTGGTAAAGTCTCACTACACTTTTTTCATTAAATTAGTTACAATAGTCACTGCTATGGTCTAACGCTGTTTTGCGAAAGCTGGAAAGCACCAATGAATTATGCATTATAACAAGTGGTTGAAATGTCCACTACAGGCTTCAGACATGACTGTACACGTCTTTTCATATTGTCAAATACCTTCTGCGACGTATCTGTTGTTATTTTCTTAATGGTGTATCGACAGCCATTTCGTAACACTTGTCAACAACAAAAATTCTTTCTTCCGTTGATAACACCATTCTGTTTTGAGTGTAGGATGTAACCCCACAATGAAGCTATGATCAAACGTGAAATCTGTGTGGGTTGATTTTCATTGTGAATGACTGTTGTCTAAGAAGAAGGTAATACGAGGACAGTATTCTAACTGTCAAATAGTTTATAGGACTCAATATAGCAGGGACGGGTATAGTTGAGGGAACATTTGTACAGTATACCATGGCCAGGTATAGTTGAGGGAACACGTCTACTAAACTGCATTAATTTTGTCTTTGTTAGAGCTGCAATAACCGGTACTATCTCCATTCTCATACCAGTGGTTACATATGGCCGACTATGCCAAGAAACGATCAACTCAGTTGCCAAACATTTGACAAATACCAGTGAATTAAAACGTGAAGATAAGGCCGGTGCGCTGGATGGGCCATACATTGAGAACACCCGAGAATAGTATCACTAGAAAAGCTTTAGTCTGGAACTCACAAGGCAAAAGAATTAGAGGAACGCCTAAAGCCTCACGGAGAAGAGAAGTAGAATTATAACTTTGGGAAGGAACTGGGGCAGAGCTGCATGGGGTAGCTAAGAGATCTGTAGGCCGGCAGTGAGTTGATTGATCAGTGATTTACCGGCGGTCTGTGATTGATGGGAAATAGATTCCTGGGTAGAACACACACACACACACACACACACACACACAAACACACACACACACACACACACATACATACATACATACATACACACCACACGTGCGCGCGCACACACACACATGCACACACACATACACACACACACACAAACACACACCGCATACATTTGATTGTTGGGGGCGGGGGTTGTTGTCGTGTAAAGACAATGGTAAAATCTGTGTTCGGGAGTACTGTATAAAATGTTAGTCTTGGATGGATGGATGGATGGATGGATGGATGAATGAATATATGGGTGGGTGGGTGGATGGATGAATGGAGGATGAATGAATTGATGGATGGATGGGTGAATATATGGGTGGGTGGGTGGGTGGGTGAATGGATGGATGAATGGAGAGTGAATGGATGGATGGATGGGTGGATGCGTTGGTTGACGGCCTATGTCCCACTGAGGAATAGAGGCAACAGAAGAAGAAGACATGAAAACGGTGTCCGTGTGGAGCGATATCCTGTTCCTACAGCAACTTTAACCACCAAATGATTACGGACAAGCATGTCAATTACTCATAAATGGCTAGCAGCCACAGGTCTGCCTGGCACGTTGTGAAGAATCGATTTCATCGGATCGTTTCCTGTTTTTCTAGCATGCAGCACTAAATGATGAACAGCAGTTAATGAGTCATAGATGGGCAAGCCTTGCCAGGAATCATAACTCACAGTTCGAGTCGCCATGGGGATTCGGATCGATTTAAGTACATCAGTGACGCAATATTTCAATGACTAGTTGGTTTATACAATGATCATCTTCTTCCACTTTTACATTTAAGCGTTGTGGGGAGGACTGAGCATGGAATAAACCGTCACACTACCTGATCTTTCCAGTACTTCAGTATTTGTGATTTTGTCTTTCCACTTAATACCAAGAATTCTTCGCAGACACCGCATATGATAGCTGTTTAAACGTTTCTCTTGGTGTAAGTAAGTTGTCCAGGTTTCACTGCCATAAAGAAGAGTACTAAGGACACAGGCTTGATAGACAGTTGACGTTCCAGTGTTTTATGGGTGCCGCTGGATTGTGTTATTCCGTGTGATGGTATAATGTTTTGGGTGTCGTCAACCTATTTTCCTCTTGGGCGTCCTCTGGATTTCTTATCAGACCATTTTTGATGTAGGGCCAGGCCAGTGCTGGTAGCTGTTGGTGTTACATCCTAACGAGATGGCTGAACCATTCGATTTTCTACTTTTCATATCTGTGGCACAGGGTGTTGATCGCACTGTATTACATACAATCAATATAAAAATATACAATCACCGTGGATTGTACACATTTCATCATCATCATCATTAGCAGGTATTTCAGTCTCCGGTTGGTTGTAAATGTTCCTGATCAGACGCTGACTCGTCTGACCGCGGCGCAGCGGATTATCTCCATACACAGGTCAGTTGGACTAAAATGTTAACTTCTTGTTCTTGATTTACAGACGTAAATTACAAGTATCTTAGAAGTCGCGAATGGATTCGCCTGATGGCGAGAGACACTGGTAATAGGGAAAGCTAACCTTCACGCAAAATCAGTCTAGTGCTCTCACTAGTAATAACAGCTATTAGTAGCAGTAGCACGTAGGTAGATTACGCAGATGTCTGATACACTTATCTGGAGATCATCCGCCACATCCTGCACCTGTCCTCCTTTTGACCTGCTTCTCTTGTCTTCCCGGGCATTTACCCCTCTACTATTGTTCTCTCCAAACTTTCATGACGTTTCAAGTGACCAAAATATTTCATTTTTTTTGGGGGGGTGTTATCTTTTTTAGTAGCCAACCTTCTTCAATATTTAGCTCTTTTCTTTGTTTTGTTTGTTTTAGTATGTTTTCTATAAATGTGTTGGTTTGTTAATTGTTTACTCCATGCCCGGAAAGGTTAACCCGGTCAACAAATGCCTGCAGAAGTCGGAAGTGTCGGCCGAAAGGTGCAGTTATCGCAGCTTTGCTGTAAACAGGCACAACGCAATCACATCCCAAAAATATTCTGGATGAACGCACAAAAAGACGTTTACGCCATGTAGTTCTTGACATTCTGCGACAAAAGCATATGTTTCTCATCGTCTGTATTCCTGGTCCGCCTCAAAGCACCACGCGATACCATCGGTCTTGTCGTCCTGTATGTTAGACTTACTGTTTTGTTGTTGTTCATCATCATCATCATCATCATCATCATCATCATCATCATCATCATCATCATCATCATCATCATCATCATCATCATCATCATCATCATCATCATCATCACCATCATCATCATCATCATCATCATCATCATCATCATCATATTATCAGTATCACCATGATCATTATTACGCCTTATCGTCTCCTAACGTTTTCTTCTCATGTTGCTTTCTGTCCTGTCTTGATCTTTCCTTCGTCTCTAATAGTGTTTCGTTTCCTTGTATCTTCTTCGCTGAGTGTTCATGTTTCTTTCCATCTTCTTTTATATCTTTCTTTCTACATTTTCTGCGTTCTTCTCGTCGTCTTTTGGTTTTTTCTCTCTCTATTTTCTCTTTACTATTTCCATTTTCTGTAAACTTTGATCTTTCTACATTCTCTTTATTCTTTCTATCTTCATTTATTTTTTTTCTCGTCCTACATTTATGTGTTCTTCCCACCGCCTTTTATGTTTTGTCTTTCTATTTTCCCTTTCCATCTTATGTAACATCTTATATTCCTACTTTCTCTCTGTTCGTTCAATCTTATCTTCTCAACGTTCTCCCAGTCTTTCCTCTCCATCAATCCCTTGGTGAACTAGATCCCCCTATAAGCCCGAATCCTGGCGTCTGGCTATTGTTCAAATCCTCAGACCTCACGCATTCCTTGATCGATCTGAGCTCATAATTGGTCTTCTAGAACCCGCACGACCCCTCCCTCCAACCGTCTTCTCCGCCCTACGTGAGTTCTTGTTGGCCTTGAACCTGAAATATCAGAAATAATGCCTTGCACAGAGACAGACCTAGTCATATTTCTGTTTGTTCAGGTTAATGTCGCGTACTTTTGTTCTGTCATTGATCTGCTGAATATTGTCTGTCTGTCTGTCTGTCTGTCTGTCTGTCTGTCTGTCCGTCCGTCCGTCCGTCCGCCAATCCGTTCGCCCGCCCGCCCGCTTGCCCGCCCGCTTGTGGTCGGTCGGTCGGGTCTGTCTGTCTGTCTGTCTGTCTGTCTGTCTGTCTGTCTGTCTCTCCCTTTCTCTCTCTGTCTTTCTGTCTGCCTGTCTCTGTCTGTCTATTCTTTTATCCATCCATAGATTCATCTGTTTGTCTGACTGATCTCTCTCCCGTCTCTCCCACTGTCTGTCTGTCCATACATGCATCTGTCTATCTGTCTGACTGACTCTCTCTTCCGTGCTCTCTCACTCCCTCTCTCACTCCCTCTCTCCCTATCTCAGTCTGTCTATGCTTCTTTCCATCCATAGATCCTTCTGCTTGTCTGACTGATGTCTCTGTCTCTCCCCCAGTCTGTATGTCCTTCTGTCTGTTCTTCCCTCTCTCTCCTTTCCTCTCTCTCTCTTCCTCCCTTCCTCCTCCCCTTCCTCCTCCCACCCGTCTCTCTCTTTCTTTTAATAACGCTCCTTATCCACTGATACAATCCTGATAAAAGATAGCGATAACAAGAAATGTGAGACCTGGCCTCTGTCTTCTTCTCAACCACAAACACAACAAAGTACACACAACAAAGTACACACAACAAACTACACAAACAAAGTACACACAACACAGTACACACAACACAGTACACACACCATAGTACACATAACACAGTACACACAACACAGTACACACAACACAGTACACACAACACAGTACACACAACACAATACACACAACACAGTACACACAACACAGTACACACAACACAGTACACCCAACACAGTACACACAATACAGTACACCACACAGTACACACAACACAGTACACACAACACAGTACACACAGCGCAGTACTCACAACAAAGTACAGACAACAAAGTATACTCAACCAGTACGGTGGGATTTTGCGAACAAATCCATCCATCATATGCCATGCCGATAAGAGTGGGTGGTCATGATTCGCCATTTCACTCGATCACCAGAGTCGTGGATCACCTCAATTTATATGTTCCTGTCCTTTTCATGTGATGATATGTAATTAGGCGAATCATTATAAACTAGGCAACTTTAAAGAAGGTAGTTTGCCGTTGCTTTCCTTCCTAATAGTGACCATGCTGGCCGGTGACCGTAGCCATTGTCTCGAAAAAGAAACCTTCTGCCAACCGTCGCGAAACTTGAGACCATAGTCACAACTATCTGTCGACTGCCCTCAAAATTTCATCCACCACCTGCATTCCGTGGTTTCTTGTAAACAACTTCCGAAAAAAAACGAATACGAAATAACAGCACATCCTCCCCAGAGATACACAAAACTTGCGTCCTCTAAACAGAAAACCGCTACGTCGTTGCCATGTTAACGGAACAAATAACAAACACAAACGCATGCACTATACCTCACACAAGTGTCACACACCATGCCTCACACAAGTGTCACACACCATACCTCACACAAGTGTCACACACCATACTTCACACAAGTGTCACACACCACACCTCACACAAGTGTCACACACCATACCTCACACAGATTTAAGATACTATACCTCACGTAGGTATCACCAACCATACCTCACACAGGTATCACCAACCATACCTCACACAGGTGTCACACACCATACCTCACATAAGTGTCACACTCTATACCTCACACAAGTGTCACACACCATACCTCACACAGGTGTCACACACCATACCTCACACAAGTGTCACACACCATACCTCACACAGGTGTCACACACCATACCTCACTCAGGTGTCACACACCATACCTCACACAGGTGTCACACACTATACCTCACTCAGGTGTCACACACCATACCTCACACATGTGTCACACACCATACCTCACACAAGTGTCACACACCATACCTCACACAAGTGTCACACACCATACCTCACACAAGTGTCACACTCTATACCTCGCACATGTGTCACACTCTATACCTCACACAGGTGTCACACACCATACCTCACACAAGTGTCACACACCATGCCTCACACAAGTGTCACACCATACCTCACACAGGTGTCACACACCATACCTCACACAGGTGTCACACTCTATACCTCACACAGGTGTCACACACTATACCTCACACAGGTGTCACACACCATGCCTCACACAGGTGTCACACTCCTATACCTCACACAGGTGTCACACTCTATACCTCACACAGGTGTCACACTCTATACCTCACACAGGTGTCACACACTATACCTCATACAGGTGTCACACACCATGCCTCACACAGGTGTCACACTCTATACCTCACACAGGTGTCACACACTATACCTCACACAGGTGTCACACACCATACCTCACACAGGTATCACACACTATACCTCACACAGGTATCACACACTATACCTCACACAGGTGTCACACTCTATACCTCACACAGGTGTCACACTCTATACCTCACACAGGTGTCACACTCTATACCTCACACAGGTGTCACACTCTATACCTCACACAGGTGTCACACTCTATACCTCACACAGGTGTCACACTCTATACCTCACACAGGTGTCACACACCATACCTCACACAGGTGTCACACACTATACCTCACACAGGTGTCACACACCATACCTCACGCAGATGTCACACACCATACCTCACACAGTTGTCACACTATACCTCACACAGTTGTCACACACCATAACTACTTCTTTGCCTCAATTTTCGCAATACTAAATTCAGTTGCAGTAAACATCCTTCTTGTTTGCTACATCAGTAGTTTCCCGCCTTGCTTCTCAATTGCGGTTTGGTAAAATAGAACCCCTACACTGAACTTTCGCGGTTCTTTGCAAGTTTGTCGTGTGAGACCTTCAATGCCGAGGTTGTGAAAGAGGTACCGATCTTTTGCCACCGCGTTTCAGCATCTGCCAACTGAGATAAACGTTGTAAACGGTAAATTGCGTTTTATGAAAAGGTAAATACTGATCATTCCTGGTAGCGTTTTGCAATCTCAGTACTTATGTACGAGTTCGTGACTGTGTCACACCCTGTTCTCTTTATTTGAAAAAAAATGGGAGGAGAAAGGGGGGGGGGGTTCTTTAACATGTCTTAACGTTTTTACCTTTAAGGCATCCCTCAATATGTTTCCACGTTTCAGGTCTTCTTCTTCTTCTTCTTCTTCTTCTTCTTCTTCTTCTTCTTCTTCTTCTTCTTCTTCTTCTTCTTCTTCTTCTTCTTCTTCTTCTTCTTCTTCTTCTTCTTCTCTTCTTCTTCTTCTTCTTCTTCTTCTTCTTCTTCTTCTTCTTCTTCTTCTTCTTCTTCTTCTTCTTCTTCTTCTTCTTCTTCTTCCTTCCACTCTTCCTTCCTTCCTCTGTTTCTTCTTCTTCTGCTTCTTCTTCCTTCCACTCTTCCTTCCTTCCTCTTTTTATTCTTCTCCCTCCTTCCTTCCTTCCTTCCTCCTTCTTCTCTTCTTCTTCTTCTTCTTCTTCTTCTTCTTCTTCTTCTTCTTCTTCTTCTTCTTCTTCTTCTTCTCCCTCCTTCCTCCACCTCCTCCCCTTCCTGTTCTTCTCACACCCTTGGTAGATCCTGAACTACTTAACCCATCCTATTTCTAGCCCCCCGCCCCACCCCTCCCACGCCCTCGCTGATCTCATCTGGCAGAAGAGGAAGGACTGACAGACAGCCAGTCTCTCCATCAACCCGTAATGAAAGACAACAGATGAAACAAAACAGGCAGCTACCCAAACACAACAGGGCCAGACAGTCATCACTGACAACACAGACAAAGTGCCCAGGCTGTGGTTGTTTGCGTCACCTGAAGCCATTGATATTGTGTCTGACGTCCGCTCCCATACGCCGCAAGAAACATATTTTGTTATTTGCTATGATGCCCGTGACCAGCTGTTAGCCAACGGTTTGTTTGTCCTTGAAAACTTACAATCTGTAATGTGTTAATGCCATCATATGTTATTGATTACTGCGTATTTGTTGATGTTGTTGATGTTCTTGTTGCAGTTGTTGATGTTGCTGTAGTTATTATTGTTATTGCTGTTTTTCTGTTTTGTTGTTGTTGTTGTTGTTATTGTTGTTGTCAAGCATGTCTCTGGTCTGCCCTTCGGCCCAATACTCCAGGGTATCTACCCATTACAGGAGAAAACCAGAAATGAGCTGTCCTAGCACGATACATGTCCATTGAAGTTCGAGTCCTCTTTCAACCACACAGGATATATACATCGCCGAAACACCGGGTTTATTATCCAGGTGTTTGTTCCTTTAGACCCACTGGGAAGGGACAACCACCCCCAGTGGACAAGACTATCCAGGGGAAGAATGACCCTTCACCAGACACAACAGTTTGGTGCTGGCAATGCTTGACAAAGCGGTTCACATCGCAATGGACGCTTTTTTCTCTCGAAGAAACTAGATGTATAGCACAAGTGATATTCGTGTGTGTTACGTTCAACACACTTGGCATTTGTGTGTATTACGTATTAAACAATTGATTATTTCAGTGTATTACGTATAACGCACTTGGAATTTATGTGTATTACGTATTAAACAATTGATATTTCTGTGTATTACGTATAACACAATTCATATCTCTGTGTAATACGTAAAACACAATTTATGTTTCCCTAGACAGGCAAATGAGAAACTAAGACGAACTGTAGGGATAAGTCATATAACTGACTTTATTTATAATACCAAAGTTCGGACATTTAGTTAGAATGGAATAAGATCAACCAACAGCTAGAGCGTTCTACGCGAGAACATCGGGATTCAAGGCGAGAAGACAACCCAGAAAGAGTTGGTTAAATGGAGTAAAAAGATACATTGAAGAAATCAAATATGGCGTTACCCCTCTGCCGTGCGTCCACCTTGACGAGGTAGAGGGGCTTCCGCGTTCCAATGACCCCAAGAGCTATGCCGACGGTAGCACAGCTACTGGTAGGGTCACCCATGTCGGACAGGTCAAGGGAGAGGGACCAGACGAAGTGACGCACAAACCTTCTGCCTTGTAGGTAGACTGGGGACAGTCAAAGGCTAGGGAAAGCACCCCAAAATATGCTTGTCGAAATCGGATGTACTGAGCCACAGGCTTGACAAAGCAGTGCAACGTAACTTTATCATTTCATGATGCCACAGATGAAAATTAATCGTTATGGTGCTAATCCCGTGAAGTCCCATCAGGCGGTGATAGTGCCGGGCCCACTGCCTAGAGGGGATCCACCCATGACTACTGGTGGTCACCTTCCCCTGTGCTGTGGAGTCAAGGCACAGAGGAGTAGGTTAAGAGCTATTGACCAAATACCAAGGACACTCAACATACTACAGTGGAATGCCGAAGGAGTTTATAACAAGAAAGAATCCCTGACACAGCGTCTACATAAAGATAGAATAGATGTGGCATGCATTCAAGAGACACACCTCAACGCCAAGCACAAATTTTCAGTCAGGGGATATCAGGCCACACGTTTCGACCGCGAAGGACATAAAGGAGGAGTTCTAATACTTACACGAAATACAATACCTTGCAGCGAAGTATCTGTGATCTCTGACAACCAAACAGAAATTATAGGTGTTGATATAATGATAAAGGACGTGAAAATAAGAATTTACAATCTTTATAGCCCAGCAGATAAGGATCTTACACTCTCAAACATGAAAATAACTGACACAAATTGCATTATTGTCGGAGACTTTAATAGCCGTTCAGAAAGATGGGGATACCCAGATACTGACAAAAGAGGAGATGAAGTGGAGGACTGGGAAATAGACTCAAATCTCCATCTACTCAACAAAGCGGATGACACACCGAGCTTCTACTCCAGAAGATGGATTACCACTTCTACTCCAGACTTAGCTTTCTGCACAGGAGACATCCTCCACAAAATCGATCGCCATGTGCTGGACCAATTAGCAGGTAGTGACCACAGACCAATCAAGCTTGTAATGAATATGGAGTATGTTCCACAGGAGCAAAAGCCCTTGCCCCGCTGGAATTACAAACGAGCAGATTGGGACAGATTTGCCACACTAACAGACAAATATTGTGAAAACATAAATACACGATATGGCAACATGAAGCAAATGGTGGAAAGTCTAAACAGAGCAATAATACAGGCAGCCACTGAGTCCATTCCAAGAGGAGCGAGGAAAAATTACAAACCATACTGGACTGAAGAACTACAAAGTTTGGAGGACAAAGTTGAAGATGCCAGGAAGACAGCAGAGAGAGAACAAACAATTGAAGCGAATACCTCTCTCAAAGCCATCTCAGCAAAATATAAAAGAACAGTAAATCAAACAACAAGAGATCGTTGGAGGGAAAAAACAGAAAACCTGAATTTTGACAGGGATGGAAACAAACTATGGAAACTAGTGAAAGCCATGAACAATGAAGGACCTAGAAACAAACAAATAACAATTAAACAAGGAAATGCCTTGCTTACAGGAAAAAAGGCTGCAAATGCACTAATGGAACACTATGCCAATGCAAACCACATTGATATTACAACTGAACAGAAGAAAGCAATCAAAGACAAACAGATACATCATAGAAATACAGAGACAGCAGCAGAATATATGATGGCAAATCTAACAATGGAAGAAATGGAACAGGCAATGAATACCCTAAAAAAGAAGAAATCACCAGGAAAGGATGGAATCACAAATGAAATGCTAATAGGACTAGGCACCAAGGCAAAGAAGAAACTACTAGCAGTCCTAAATAACAGCTGGAAGAGAGGAATAGTCCCACAGGCATGGAAGGAAGCTATACTAATACCAGTCCCAAAGAAAGGAAAAGACCTGGAAGAACCAAATGGCTATCGACCTATCAGTCTACTTAGCTGTGTAGGAAAATTAATGGAACGCATTATCAATGGCAGGCTAACATGGCATCTGGAAGAAAACAAACTCTTAACACCACACCAAGCAGGATTCAGAAAGTACAGATCCACTGAAGATCAAATAACCTATATAGCTCAGGAAATAGAGGATGCCTTCCAAGAGAAAAAGCACACACTAGCAGTCTGGATAGATTTAGAAAAAGCATTTGATAAAGTATGGAAGGAAGGACTGAAAGTAAAACTGCAAAACATGCATGTTTGTGGAAAAATGTATAAATGGATCAGCCACTACCTTGAGAACAGAACTGCCAGGACAAAAGTACAAGGACAAACAAGCAAAATGATGCTGCTGGAGCAAGGTGTCCCCCAAGGAGGAGTTCTTTCACCAACATTATTCCTAGCATATATAAATGACATCACAGAAAATTTTCCAGCCAGAGTACACACATCCTCCTTTGCAGATGACCTAGCCATATGGACATCTGAAGAATATATTAGCACAGCTAACAGCAGAATACAGCAAGCCTTATTAGCGCTAGAGGACTGGTCAAAATCATGGCTAGTGAAGATAAGTGAGGAGAAAACAACATGCACAGTGTTCTCCCTCTCAAATAAACCTCAGCAACCTAAGCTGGTATTGAATGGAAAAATATTGCGCCATGAAGAAAATCCAAACTATCTAGGAGTCACCTTTGATCGTCGCCTGACATGGAAGACACAGGTTGAGAAAAATCGAACAAGAGCAAGGCAGAGAATGGCAATCATGAAAAAGCTTGCTGGTACAACGTGGGGAGCAGATGAGAAAGTTCTCAAGAAGTTATATACTGGACGGGTGAGGCCAGTACTGGAATATGGCATTGCAGCTTGGGCAACAGCAGCTAAGTCAAACTTTAACAAAATAAGTAGAGTCCAAAACCAAGGAATGCGAATCATAACTGGAAGCCTGAAGACAACGCCTATTAATGAACTAGAAAAGATCACTTGTTTACAACCAATGCAGGATAGAAGAGATAGCAGAGCCCAGCAACAAGCAGAAAAATTTAGAAGATTGACAGACCACCCTATGTACAACAGATTTAATGGTTTTGGAAAGGGAAGACTGAAGCGTAGCAACTTTGTAGAAACTGCAAAACGAAGGATTAGGGCAGATCCTATTCTTAACATATCAACAGTCAAGCCCATACACAATGCACACAAGTTCCCAGCTTGGCGACAGCAGCAACTGCCTGAGATGATAGAAAACATTCCTGGTATTGAGAAAAAGAACACTCAGCATGAAACCGAAAGAAGAGAAATAACCCTAAACTACATAAAAGAACATTACCCAAGCAGGAATTGGACCCATGCATATACAGATGGATCAGCCAAAAATTCAATAGAGAATGGAGGAGGAGGAGTTCTCCTAAATTTAAAAAATGGAGTGAAAAAAACACATTCAATGGCAACTGGAAAATTTTCAAGTAACTTCAAAGCGGAGGTAGAGGCTCTGAAAACTGCAGCAGAAATGCTCCTGATGGAGGAAAATAAAGAGAAGCAAATAGCTATCTTCACAGATGCAAAGTCAGCTGTCTCAATACTGAAGAGCAATAACAGCACAGAACTAACTGACCTAAGAGCAGCATTCCATGGTCTATGCCAGAAATCCAAAAAAGTTGTAATACAGTGGATCCCATCACATTGCAGTATACCCGGAAACGAAGAGGCTGACAGACTGGCAAAAGAGGGCGGACGACTACCACAGCCTGACATAGACATAACCTATAATGAGGCAAAGAGGTTGATAAAAAGCACTTATAGAACCAAATGGGAATCAGAGCATCCAGGCCATCAGAAGGATGATGCATATTACAAACTCGACCGAAGAGAACAAGTAGCAATCTTCAGACTCCGCACAGGACATAACAGGCTGAAATACCACTTGTTCAATAAACTAAAGATAGGAGATACCGATGAATGTAATTGTAGAACTGGAAAAATGACAGCAAAACATTTGCTGCAGGATTGCCCAACGTATGCAGAACAGAGAAAGATATTTTGGCCCACACCTGCTTCATTTGAGGACAAGCTCTATGGAGATATCAACAAGCTCAAGTTGACCGCAGCTTACTTTAACTATATACAGGTTGACATTTAAAGGTGCATGAAGACCCAGAGGCATGAAATGGAATATTGCTTGGATAGCAAATCCATTATGTGGAAAGTCCAAATCGAAAGCTCGCTGTGTGGGCTTCATAAAAGGTGGAAAAGTGTCCTAGTGGCACGAAATGGAATATTGCTTGGATAGCAAATCCATTACGTGGAAAGTCCGAATCAAAAGCCCATTGTGTGGGCTTCATAAAAGGTGGAAAAGTGTCCTAGTGGCATGAAATGGAATATTGCTTGGATAGCAAATCCATTACGTGGAAAGTCCGAATCAAAAGCCCACTGTGTGGGCTTCATAAAAGGTGGAAAAGTGTCCTAGTGGCACGAAATGGAATATTGCTTGGATAGCAAATCCATTACATGGAAAGTCCGAATCGAAAGCTCACTGTGTGGATGTCATCTGCAGACTGCATACTTCTGGTTTCCGGAAGAACAGCCTATGGTGAACGGAAGGCCCAATATACGGAAGTGAGGCTAAGCAGCCATGTGCAGGACGTGACGATTCCTTGGGTGAGCCCAGTACCAGAGCGCTATGTATCGGCTCTGCAAGTATGGAAGCCTCCTTGGATGGCGGGGAATGCCCATGGTCTGCCCCTGCCTTCCCTTGAGGGCTGACCAGGATCTTTGGCTGTTCTATATGGACCAGCTGGGATGGGGGATAACACCACAACAGTGAGAGTCAAACGTCCTAAGAAACCCCCGGGAAGGTTAACCCGGTCAACAAATGCCCGCAGAAGTCGGATGTGTCGGCCTAACGGCGCAAGAACGCAGCTCTGCTGTAAACAGGCACAACGCAGTCACATCCGGAAAAAAAAACTCCGGATGAACGAAGAAGAAATATGGCGTTAGTATAAGCAACAAAACCATCCAAGCACGGACAATTACATCTACCTTCTCTCTGCGACGTTTCACGGCACACACAAAAACAAAAAAGCAGTCTCAAACAGCATCTGTTTAACAGACCGTAAATTGGACTAACAGTTATGTGTCCTTGCGGAAATGGTAAACAAATGGTGCGATAATTTCTACAAGTTGCAAGTGTGTGTGTGTGGGGGGGGGGGGGGGGGGTTGATAGAGGAGAGAGGGGGTCCGGAGCCACAACATGGCTTAAACCAAATCCATCGGGAAAGGGGGGGGGGGTCCGGTATTATGAAAGGAGAAATTCTGTACTAGCCATTTTGTGGAAGTGAAACGTGGTTAGTTGTCGAAGAAGAGGAAGATGAAGACGAAGGAGGAGGAGGAGGGAAAAAGAAGAAAAGTAGTATACCTCTACCTCCCTAGCTCTCCCTGTCTATATCTCTGTCTTTTGCTCTACCTCTCTCTATCTCTATTTCTCTCTCTCTCTCTCTCTCTCTCTCTCTCTCTCTCTCTCTCTCTCTCTCTCTCTCTCTCTCTCTCTCTCTCTTACTCTTAATTACTAGAAGAAGTAGAATAGATCCTGTATCTTTTTCTCTCTGCCTCTCTTTCTTTCTTTCTTTCTTTCTTTCTTTCTCTCTCTCTCTCTCTCTCTCTCTCTCTCTCTCTCTCTCTCTCTATCTATCTATCTATCTCTCTCTCTCTCTCTCTCTTGCTATACCTCTCTAAATCTATGTTCTCTCTCTCTCTCTTGCTCTCTCCATTGCCATACCCCTATCTCACACAGTTTACCTGTCGGCTCAGGGTTAGGACTGAGAGACTGAACTCTACTCGGCTCAGTTGTGGAACAGTCTTCCACAAGAAATCAAAGACACCACCAATCATTATACATACAGTCGCAACCTGTTTGAACACTAACTCAGATCAGACTACATGCCCCCATTAAAAAAAAAAAAAAACAACAACAAAGACAATAATAAGGGTAAATTATCTCCAACGAACACCAGCCAAAAAACATTCTCATATATATGGCACGTAACGCCTTCTTTGGGTGTTTATAATGCCCATGTTAAACATTGCCTCAGTGAGTTATGTATTATTGATTATTTTTCATGGGTTTTAATGCTTATTGTTCTTTTGTTGTCAAAGATTTGCTTCATAAGAGATGTTGAATGAAAGAATGTATGAGAGGAAATAGAAAAGAAGTGCAGAATGTCAGACGGGCCTGCATGCCCAAATCTAAACCCTTTGAAAATAAAGATTTTCGTTCGTTCGTTCGTTGTCTGTTGTTATACATCTCTACCTCTGTCTGTTATACCTCTCTATATCTCTGTCTCCCCCTCTCTATTCCAATACCTCTGACTGGCTCCTCTGTCTTCATTGCTTTACTTCTCGCTCTCTGTCTCTGTTGCGATACCTCTCTCAATCTCTGTCTCTCTATTGATATAAGCCCCTATCTCTGTCTTTATCTGTTTCTCTACTTTCTGTCTTTATCTCTCTCTCTATCTCTCTCTTCTCTCTCTCTCTCTCTCGCTCGCTCTCTCTCTCTCTCTCTCTCTCTCTCTCTCTCTCACACACACACACACCCACACACACACACACACACAGCTTAAGAAACAACAGTCAGAAAACAACCCCGTTGACTACAGGAGCCGAGTTCCCAGACATCGATGGATCACCTCTCAAAGGGAACGCTCGGAATCGGCAACCAACGGCTTCTCCTCACGCCAATAGGCCGCTCAATCAGGCGTATTTTATTGCCACAATAGCCCCACGCAAATATAGATCGACATTGAGTTTTAGATGTTGGCCGATCAGTGATTTATCGACTGCCTGTGATTGATGGGAGGTAGATTGCTGGGTAGAAAATAAAATACACGCACATGCACACATATACGATTGTTAAAGTGGTGGGGAAGATGAGGTTATCGTGTAAAGACAATGGTGAAATCTGTGTTCGGGAATATACAAATGTTAGAGCCTTGGATGGATGGGTGGATTTGGGGGGAGGGGGGTAGATGATGGATGGGTAGGTGGTGGGTTGTGGATAGATGGATTGGTGGCTGGATGGATGGAAGGGTGGGTGGATGGATCAATGGATGGGTGGGTGGATAGATGGATGGTTGGTGGATGGATGCGTGAGTGGGTGGATAGATGAGTGGTGGGGTGTGGATAGATGGATGGATGGATGGATGGGTCGGTGGATACTTGGGTGGTGGGCTGTGGCAGGATGGCTGAGTGGATGGGTGGCTGGATGAGTGGGGGATGGATGAGTCGGTGTGACTTGTTTAAAATTCCAGAGAGAAGGTTGGATTCAACAAGCACATCTTTAAAACTGATTATCTGTTGGGGTTATTGCCTGACTTTGGTCTACACTCCTCTCTTCTGTCTTCCCTTCCATATATCTACTTCTGTCACTCTCTCTATTATTCTCTCAACACATACTCCGACAACAGTTCCTTTCAACATATAATAAAAGATTTATTAATAAAGAAAACTATGTCCGGTATGTGTATGGATATTGTCTGAGTAGTTGCTATTGTATTCTATGGTTGTGGACAGAATGAACTCAGAATGTCTATCAGCTGTATCTTCTCGCCAGTCATTCTTCACGATTACAGGACATCACATCAAACAGGACAGAGCTCACCCGGGATGATCCGTAGGCTTGAATCTGATGGTAAATCCGTTAGTGAAATGAAAACAAACTGTTCACCCCTGATTCACCGTATTGCTATAAAAGTCCCGTAAGTTTATGACTGTGCCCAAATCGGTTTCATGATATTAAGTATCCATCATCGAAGAAAAACACCACATTGTCAATGTTCTTCCTATTGTCTATTATGATTATCACTATTGTCTTTGTCTATTCCTTCTACCCTATGTATGCAAGTCGTATGTAGGTTGAAGTCTCTGCTTGCCCCACCTTAACCTCTCTTTCTGTTTAGGAGCCCCAGTGGTATATGCGTGTTAGCATACAGTCTTCTGTATTTTACTTGATGTTAGTATTTGTTCATCTGAACAAACTGTTTAGGTTCTTTCTGGATCTAAGTATGTACTTTATTGGTTCACGTAGAGTAGTTTTTTCTTTCTTCTCTAATGTCCCTAGAAACTGGGAACCTGTGGATGAATATAACAAGTCGAGTGGTAAGCGTCCGCCCCTTACTCCTAACTTATGCAAGTGTCCTTCTCCAGCCATAATGACAAGGCTTTCGAAGTCACCATCCGCATAAGACATAAGAATTCACCTCAGTCTAAAACACCTACTAATAATAGGTAATGATAAAGGTAATACACGCTCATCTATATTCCTATTCTAAAAATATATTGTAATATACCTTATACACATCTATGTTCCTATATAGAATTAATGTAAATCCACGAATCGAAATTTATCCGCATCCAAGCACTTTATCCCATTATAAGGGAGGATATTTCTTTTCATTACAGGACACATAATTCTATCTTTCCGTCCAGTTGGGGAACACACACTAAACTGACACAAAGACGTGGCCACTCTCTTTAGATCATCTTTGTCCCATCGTCCTTGACATTGCTGGACAAAGCAAATTCAGACTTCATTATCCCTTGTCAGTGGAAAATTCCAGATCTAGGCTTTTCCGTATATCCCTACCTCCAGAACGCAATAGACTGATCCATGATGCTGTCTCTCTTTGTCGCTACCCAAATTTTCCACTCGACAGTTACCTGTCCGGTTAGTCGGCTATTCCTGTCTTGACCCACATACACATGCGCTGGTCAATCCGTGGTTTATATCCTTCTGTTTCATTAACCCTTCTTCTCCCTGGGTGTTCGCTGTATACAGTCGTCGATCTGGGAATCACTAACATGCAGCATTTCATGACATAGGCCCCCTCTTAAGAGATTAGACCGCGTCGAATCTTTCTCACTGTAGGTTTGATTCCCATGATCCACAATCCTAATCTTCTTCCTCCGGAGCTGGATGTCTGGATAAAAATTCTGCTCCTACATTCTCCTTTCCAAAGTATTCCACTGTGAAGTCCCGTTGCAGCAACAACGTCCATCACATCCATCGTGCGTTGAGCTTCTGCGAAGTAGCTATTAACATCACGTGTTGATGATATGATTGGATCCTCACCTTGCTCACTTCATTATCCAGTAGGCGCTCTAATTGACACCCTACTATACTACTAACGACTGAAACTAGTGTTGGCTCCTCGCTCCTGTACGTTCAGTCGACCTACTTTCGACTTGCGTCAGCGACGGCTCACAATACAAACGGATTGTCCCATCCTGATTGTAACACTGCTTCCATGTCCTCTTGGTTTTCCCCGGCTTTTCCTCTGGGGATGTTCCGCCTCGTCCTCGTCGGACCGAGTCGTCTTTCCCAAACCTCCTGGGCTTTTGCTTCCAGGACCATCTTGGGCGATGTTGTATCTGGTCAGCCAATCTTTGGTTGGAGTCCTGGGTAATTCTCGCCTTTCCCGACGTTACCCACCCCTTCTGAACTTGGTTACCGGTGAAACTTTCACTCTTGTCCTTTCCCTGACTTGTGATTTCCCTCCTCCTGTCGTTGGGTAAATCTGACCTATCACGTACTGTCCCATAGGCCCTCCTATGTTGTACTGGCGATCTCTGGTCTTCGTCTGGACTGGTAACCGTTGTCCTAATGGCTGCCATCACCATAAAGTGTGAAGCTTTGCTCCCGGATCTCTCCTCATATTTCCTAATGAGATGTCTAGGGAGATTTTTCTTCTCTTCCCCGATCCGTATTTTGTAGATGTTCTTGGACACCACCTTTTCCACAGGATAAGGTCCTTTCCATCCTACTTGGAGTATATTGGTCTCTGCTGGACTCCACACTTCCACTTTGTCTTCCACTTTAAGAGCTAGTTTCCTCTTAATTCGCTTGTTGGGTGGTGCTCTCTGGCACTCCGAACAAGACTTCACCCACCGGCGTACATCTCCGGTCATTCCTGGCCAGCAATAATGGCCGGATATTTGCTGCAAGGTCTCTCTGACACCCATATGTCGATTCTCGCCTATGATGTGTCCACTCTGAAGAATGTGAGGACGGTGGGTCTCTGGAACCACCCACTGCTCATGCAGGTTATCTCCCCTCCCAGCTCTCCGATAGAGTAGTTGATTCTTCAGAAAGTACTGTCCCCGTTCTGGTGGCTCAGCACTTCTTTGCAGCTTCCTGTAGCAAGGATGCAACGTAGTATCCTTCCTCTGGGCAGTATGCAATTCTCCTATCTCCGAGTTGTCGCATAGTGTCTCTGCCTCTTTTTCCTCCCCTTGAGATACACTGACTACTGTTCCCTTGTGGGCTTGCTGTTTGGGCATCCCCAAAAAGACATATTTCGTGCCAATGATCATTGGAAATAAGGAGTCAGATAATACAGCAGCTGGAATAATGCCCGTGACGTACCTGGATTTAATCTCCACCTTGGCGATTGGCAGCGTCATGGTAACAGCACTCCTCATTGCCGGCTGTATTTCTATGGTCTCCCCTGTAAGTTGGTCTGGGCTTACCTAAGCTGGCGTCCACCACCGCTTCCCCATCCAAACCTGTATCATAGAGACAAGCAACCTGCTGGCCATTGACTTCAATAAGTTCAACCACAGGTGGTCTCTCTTGGTCCTGAGTGTCTTTCATCTCCTTGACCGTTTCCTTGCCTTCCTCTTTTGATTCCTCGAGGTTGGTTATGCAATTGGCGTGTTTGGCCTTGCATCTGCAGTCCACAATATTATGTGTTGTCGACTGGCAGTGTGTGCACTCTGTTCCCTTCCTAGGTTTCCGTGTGTCCTTTTTGTTCCTTTCTCCTTCGCCGACCTCAGCCTTGTCTGTGATCACCGATGTAGGAATCACCTTGCATGCTGCGAAGTAAGAACTTTTAGGTTTCGATCTGCAGTCTTTTGTGTTGTGGGATGCCGCCCTACAAAATGAACACCATTTCTCCGACCATTGTCGTTTCGCTTGAGAATTCGAGGTGCTCTGGTTTCCTACCTTCACCTTCTCTGAACTCTCCTCTGTGTGCTTTATATAAGGTTCCCCTTTTTCTCCTTCCCAGTTTTTAGGTTTCTTTTTCTCTGTTTTCTCCTGACTTTTGGATTGTGTACTTAGTTCCTCCGTTTCACCATGTACTTCCACGAATCGTTCAGCCAGCTTATTCACCACATCAATCCGTTCCGCCCCTTGTTCTCCCAAGAAGGTTCTGAGAGGTTTCGACATTTGCTTTCGCATTTGGTCTACCACCATCATCTCTTCGAGACTCTCATAATCCCTCTGGAATTCTGCCAAGTCCATCCATTTCTGTAGATAGGATTTCAGCCTCAGACTGTAGGCGGCGAATAGTTCTCCCGGCTCTCGTCTAGACGATCTAAACTTCTTCCTATACGTTTGTGCGGTGATGTCATAATGCTTCATCAAAGCTGCTTTTAATTCCTGGTAATTATTTTCCTGTCCTGGTGGTAAGCGTGTGTACACTTCAAATCCCGAACCGATTAAACCCTGGGATAGTTTAAGAGCCCATCTGCTCCGATCCAGCCCCATAGCGACTGACATTGCTTCGAAACGAGATGCGTACTGGTCAAAGCGTTCCTTAGACTGATCGTAGACAGCTAAGGGAAACTTCATGGCATGGTAACCATGTCCACTCATATGGGTTGCACCAGGTGAAGAAGAATTTCCTTCCACTCCGTCTATTTCTCCCTTAGTTTGTGTCTTGAGTTCTAGCTCTTTCATGCGGTATTCATGTTCTCTGATCTTTGTGGCTTCTTCTGCATCCAACCTCTTTTTGGTCTGCTCCGCTTCAGCATCTAACCGCTTGTTGATTTGTTCCATTTCCATGCGTTTCAATTCCAACTCAGTCTTTCGATCTTCTCGTTCCGCCTGACGAATCTCTCGCTCTCTTTCTTGGATGTAATCAGTTAAGTCTGAACCAGCCAACCCAATTTCCTCTCCGTTTGCCCTAAGTTCTGCTGTAGTTAGTTTGGGAGTGGCCATAGTTACAGCAGATAAGTCAGCACGTTGATCAAAGACACCTCAAAGCAGTAAAGAATACTCACTATAAACCGATAATCTACCTAGAACCTATATCATTTATCTATATCTATCTAATATTATAAATCTACACCACCCCACAGTACATCACAACCACTCTCTCATCCATAAGAGGAGATATAGGATAAAGACTTATGTAGACGTGTGACCGTGTGACTAAGTATGTAATGTCTTACCACCTATCCACATTCACTCTGTCTGGAACTTTCTCACTGTAAAGTCACCAGCCTTAATGAAATGTTTCTACCATAAATGTAATGGCACCATATATCCAATGGACGTCCTTCCATTAAAAGTCATCAATATATACTTATATTCCTTCCAATCAGTATGTCCCAACATGTAGGTACTCCGCTATGCCTGTGCCAATATGCAAGTACCTCTCTCTATGCATATGCCTCTTTATGCTTTTAGGTCATATGAGTATTATGTATGTACGTATCCCGCTGCTCCCACCATTTATGTGACTTGTTTAAATTCCAGAGAGAAGGTTGGATTCAACAAGCACATCTTTAAAACTGATTATCTGTTGGGGTTATTGCCTGACTTTGGTCTACACTCCTCTCTTCTGTCTTCCCTTCCATATATCTACTTCTGTCACTCTCTCTATTATTCTCTCAACACATACTCCGACAACAGTTCCTTTCAACATATAATAAAAGATTTATTAATAAAGAAAACTATGTCCGGTATGTGTATGGATATTGTCTGAGTAGTTGCTATTGTATTCTATGGTTGTGGACAGAATGAACTCAGAATGTCTATCAGCTGTATCTTCTCGCCAGTCATTCTTCACGATTACAGGACATCACATCAAACAGGACAGAGCTCACCCGGGATGATCCGTAGGCTTGAATCTGATGGTAAATCCGTTAGTGAAATGAAAACAAACTGTTCACCCCTGATTCACCGTATTGCTATAAAAGTCCCGTAAGTTTATGACTGTGCCCAAATCGGTTTCATGATATTAAGTATCCATCATCGAAGAAAAACACCACATTGTCAATGTTCTTCCTATTGTCTATTATGATTATCACTATTGTCTTTGTCTATTCCTTCTACCCTATGTATGCAAGTCGTATGTAGGTTGAAGTCTCTGCTTGCCCCACCTTAACCTCTCTTTCTGTTTAGGAGCCCCAGTGGTATATGCGTGTTAGCATACAGTCTTCTGTATTTTACTTGATGTTAGTATTTGTTCATCTGAACAAACTGTTTAGGTTCTTTCTGGATCTAAGTATGTACTTTATTGGTTCACGTAGAGTAGTTTTTTCTTTCTTCTCTAATGTCCCTAGAAACTGGGAACCTGTGGATGAATATAACAAGTCGAGTGGTAAGCGTCCGCCCCTTACTCCTAACTTATGCAAGTGTCCTTCTCCAGCCATAATGACAAGGCTTTCGAAGTCACCATCCGCATAAGACATAAGAATTCACCTCAGTCTAAAACACCTACTAATAATAGGTAATGATAAAGGTAATACACGCTCATCTATATTCCTATTCTAAAAATATATTGTAATATACCTTATACACATCTATGTTCCTATATAGAATTAATGTAAATCCACGAATCGAAATTTATCCGCATCCAAGCACTTTATCCCATTATAAGGGAGGATATTTCTTTTCATTACAGGACACATAATTCTATCTTTCCGTCCAGTTGGGGAACACACACTAAACTGACACAAAGACGTGGCCACTCTCTTTAGATCATCTTTGTCCCATCGTCCTTGACATTGCTGGACAAAGCAAATTCAGACTTCATTATCCCTTGTCAGTGGAAAATTTCTGATCTAGGCTTTTCCGTATATCCCTACCTCCAGAACGCAATAGACTGATCCATGATACTGTCTGTCTTTGTAGCAAACTAATTTTTCCACTCTCCAGGTCACCTGTATTGTAGTCGACTCTCCCGCCTTGACCTATATACATATGCGCTGGTCAATCCGTTGTGTTTTATCCTTCTGTTTCATTAACCCTTCTACTCCCTGGGTATTCGCTGCATACAGTCGTCGATCTGGGATTCACTAACATGCAGCATTTCATGACAGTCGGTGGATGGATAAGTGAGTGGATGGGTGGTGGGTTGTAGGTAGATGAATTAATGGATGGATGAATTGATGAATGGTGGGTTTTGGATATATGGATTTGTGGCTAGGTGAATGAGTGGGTGAATGGGTGGTGATGGATAGATAAAGGGAGTGTATGGTGCACATATGGATACATAAATGCATGGATTGATGAATGAATAGATGCATGGCTGACTAGATAGGTATAGGTAAGTAGGCACACCGACGGATACATAAACGGTAGAAAGAAGGACGGACGGTCGGATATACAAATAGATAACCGACAGACAGAAGAACAGATGGATGGGTGGGTTGTGGATAGATGGACTGGTGGATGGGTGGATAGATGGATGACTGGATGGATGATGGATAGGTGGGTGGTGGTTTGTGGATAGATGGACTGGTGGATGGGTGGATAGATGGATGACTGGGTGGATGAATGGGTGAAGAGGTGGGATGGTGGTTTGTGGATAGATGGATTGGTGGCTGGATGCATGGGTGTGTGGTGATGGATGGATGGATACGGTGAGTGTTTGTGGACACATGGATACATAATTGGATGGATGGATGAATGAATTGATGCATGGCTGAATAGATTGGTTTAGGTAAGTTGGTGGGAATGTATATAGGTAGGGAGGTAGGGAGGTAGGAGACACACTGACATATACATAAACGGCAGAAAGATGGATGGACATTCGGACAGTCTGATATACAAATAGATAACCGATAGATGGGAGGACAGACGAACGGACGGATGGATGGATAATAGACTAGCAGACGGATAGACAGTCAGATAAACGGACGGATGGACAATCGAATCGAATATGTCAATATATAATTAACAGACAGGACACCAGACGAATGGACAGACAGATAATAATGGACAGACAGACGAATGTAGAGTCGGGAGAAATTGGTGAAGGTAATAATTAGATAGATGGATGGATGAGTAAGTATTAGATAGTCACAGAGACGCGTGAGCTGACGAGTTAATGTTTTCAGCACGGCCATACTGTCATGTCGATTCTTAAAATCAAAAACGCCAAAGTCGCCGTCGTGTGGTAAAACTAACTCTGCGACAAGCATCACAGTATTGATTGGCCCATAGGCTTCACAGCAAGGCATTGAGTCTCGGCTAGCGTGTGTGAATTCACAGTTGAGTCAAAAGATATGTTAACATCCTGCAGAGAAAATGCAAGTACAAACTCGTGTACTGGACTTCACAAACGATTTTAGTTTAGTCGATGGATCAACATCACGGCACACGGGTGTAACCCATAAGTGCTCCGTTTTCCTCCTTACTCAAACCTGAGCCTGGAGAAACTCAGCTCAATGCACGAACTCTGTAGCACCGGCGAGGATCCTGAAATACTTTGGGTAGATTTTTAACTCGAAATGTTTCCCGGGCAACGCCGTTAGGCTACTCTTTTTGGATTTTCAACTGCCAAGGGATTTGTTACGTGCGCAACAATAGACAAGGGCGTCCGATCTCACTGCCAAGAGACCAGGGGACATTTTATTACTGGAAGTCCACGTGAAAAAATATATCCCGGGTCTCACTGGGGCTTGAACCCGGGACCTCCAGCACTCGACGCGGACACCATCACAAACGACTACAGGAATATAGTAACACATATCAGAACTGCGTCAACAAAAGTGTATCTAAATGAATATATTACAATATGTATTCTCGTAGTGTATTTTAGCACAGAAGCCACAAACAATATGTTGCACGATTTGTTGCCTGGTGTGTTTCGCTACCTGCTCCACATTCAGACAATATCAGTGACTATGTATGTCAACTACTTCAGCTAAAGTATAATTATTTACTTCATACGATATATAACTCTGCAGCATCCACATGGCGAGATGAAGCGAAATATGCCAGTCAATAATTCGTACAACATATTATTTATGTTTTAAAACTTTAATTGACATACAACGAGTATATTGTAAAATATAACAAAATAAACAAAATAGCCTGGTCAAAGTTCTGGACCACAAGTATGCCACCAATACATATAAGAAGAGTTTCTGAAGGTTAAAACAGACGAAAGTTTAGATTACTGTTTCTCGACAGTGGTTTCGTGACATGTCAAGCTTTCCGCGAGAGATCTTGATTGGCGGGGGGTGGGGGGATCACGTTTGAAGGTCGCGCTGTACTTACTCTCAATGGTTAACCGGAGACGGATCTGTCCGTTATCATTGTGTTACAGTTCTACTACACCCTTAGGACTCACCCCACGGTAAGAAAGTAAAGGCCTTTTTAACGCGCATTGATATGTATTGGGTATATGGTGCTTCATTTTTTGCCTGAAAGACTCCTAGTGGAGTCAACTGTCACTGTCATTTACTGCCAACATAGCACCTTGCAGTGTAAGGCAGGGCGGTCTTGAGCGTGAGGAATTAAGGCCGCCTGGCTGTGCAGTCGCCGCGAACTGTGCAGGTTAGGATTTTCTTTTTGAGTATAGGCCTATAAATAGGCATGCCATTCCCTGTGAAGATCAGTTCGTGGCTGGATGGAGGCTGATTTTCTCCTTCTGCGGTTTGAGGTGGTCAGTCTCACACTATTCCTTTCAAGTCGCTTTGTACTAGCCCCAAATTTGTAAGGACCAACCGGCACAGGATGGCTGATCTGATGATCTGAATATCACGCCGGCCATCTTTAATGCATATGATATTTCATGGTACCGATTTTAGGCTGGGTCGAACTGGGAACTCAAGTATCGATTTTAGGCTGGGTCGAACTGGGAACTCAGTAAAATCTGCCTCGATGATGATTTTGCATGCCCCTGACATGATCCAGGATAGATGGGTCCAGTCGATAGTTTTGTTATTATAATTGGCATGACCCGCAAGTTGAGCTGGGTCATAGTAGTGTGGCAGTGTGTTCAGACTGACACGGTAGTTTAACCCGGTGTCCTGGTAGTACACCTGACACGGTAGTTTAACCCGGTGTCCTGGTTGTGCACCATTAACTGTAGTTCCGAGAGTTAGCTGTGGTAAACGCCACTTTCAGATGGCAGGAATAGCTGGTTGTCGAGCTCGAACGAATCAACGAACGAACGAACGAACGAACAAACTTTATTTTGTTACCCTTTTAAAATAAAGTTTGTTCGTTCGTTCGTTCGTTCGTTGATTTTGGCATGAATGTGATTAGAGCTCACAAACCAGCAAATGACATTTCTCGATAGGATTGCTACGGAGAGGCGTATCAGGATGTGGCCAGGTCATGTTTGAACACACCAAGTGCAGGTTGGATTTATATCTGGGCTGTCACTTTTTCCTTGGCGAGTTGTAGGCTCATGTCATGCCAGGTTGTTGAATCTGAAGATTGGTGTAAAGTTTTCGCATCATGCCACTCCGTCATTGGGCACCAGTGGACAAGGCTATTCAGACTGAGAGCAGGAAAGACACTACAGACTCAAATCACGCACTTCACTAAATGAGCCTCAAAGATTCTGTCAAATGCAGCCGTGAAGCACCAAAGCAAGCTCCAGGACACACCGTGCAGTACTGCCCAGAGTAGGCCAGACAGGGAGTGGAAATCTCGAGAGATTGACCAGCCATACAGCTAACATTGCGTGAGACCGGTGAAGATCTCAGGCGAACCGTCATATCCATGTCCCATGACGTAATAGATATTTAGTAAATGTTGATCACTGAAGAAGAAATTTTCCATTTCATATTTTTAAAAGTCTTAAAAGTCGAGAGGATCAACTTCATTGCACCGGGTTTTATTCCATATGGCTCGGTCTCTTTCGCAGAACGGCCTAACAAAAGCGTCGCACAAACCACGACTCCAACGACGACCCCCAGGAGTCTCCGAGAGATATACACTCGTGAACCGAAAGACGTAGCCCGGAATCGAACCCACGACCTTCGGAGCCCGAGGCAGATGGCTTGACCTCTTCGCCACGGAGACTCTCTCCATTTCTTATTGGTGACGTACTCCACACACTTATACCGGCGAGGGTTTTAATAAGGTGACTTCTCCTTATCGTCCACGTCAACCATAATTCTGTATAACTTCTGCATTCGTCAGCTGATTCCGTGAGTAGTAAGCTCTGCTCCAGCGCGGATGCCGGCCACCCTGAACATTTTTTGTGGTGCTCGCTCGCTTTGACCTCAAGCGTAGTCCATACACTCTATTTATAGTAGTGATGGACTGAATTTTGCTTGTGAGTTAGCTTTCACTATTAGCAGTGTCCCTCACTATCAGGCGAACCCACTCAACTTCACAGATACTTGTAATTTACGTCCCCAAGTCAAGAACAAGAGGTCAACATTTTAGTCCAGCTGTCCGGTGTAGGGGTATAACCCCTTACTATGGCATCAGCACACCGGATGTTTAAGAACACGCATTCCTATCCATTCGTCCATATTGACCTCTGCCCTGAACATCCTTTGTTGCACACTCACGTGTGCACCGAGAGTCCTTGCACTGCACTTCTTCTGCTTTCCTCTTTCGAGGGGGCGCGTCACGCCCTGTCATGCGCCTCACATGTCATGTGTCCGAGTTTGGCATGCGTATCTATCTATACGGTTTCCTTCCTTTTCTCCTTGCAGTTTCCAACTGCGGTTTTTTCACGGAAATGAACACAACTTGCACAGGGGACCTCTTGGAAAGCTAGGTGTCCGATCTGACTACCCAAGAGATAAAGTGGCCATCTCATCTCTTCTAATCGTATTTAGTTCCTCTTGTACCTTGCGGTGTCGGGGTGAAGCATAAACAGCGGGAGAGTGCCTGTTTATGGGCTTCTTGTATCGAGATTCTATGGACTCTGTTATTCCCTCTGTCCGTCGTTTACAATGTCGGCCTCATCTTCTGCTTCCATTTGGTCTGTACACCATTGCTTGTTGTGGTATACTGTTAATTGGTAACCCAGTTTCATGGCCAAACCATTTGACTTGCTGTCTTCTAGTAACATCTAGCGCTGCCATAACCCCCACTTTAGTCCTGATTTCTTCATTTTCTGATTTTCTCTCTTTTTGATACATTGAGTATTCTTCTCATGAATCTAATTTCTAAGACACCAGTGGTTCCCGTATTCCCCAAGGCAGGGGCCTAACTGGTTACTTTCGGAGCCTGAGGCGGAGCGTAACCTCACAGCCACGACGCCTCTTCTTACATTGTACAAATATGGACCAAGTTTTACCTAGTTTGATCAACATTGTTATATTTTTTTTTTAAATACCATATTTATTTTGCTGTTAAATTTAATCTGTATTTATTGTTTCTCCCTCAGCAATGATGTCTTCCACCCTGGTGGAAACAGTTTCCATCAATTATGATGACTTCAACGACAGCTTCCTGACGTGCGGTACTTGTCTGTGCACCTATGACGGCCAAGAACGCACACCCAAGCTCCTCCCATGCTCGCACACTGTCTGCCGGAACTGCTTAGAGCGAATCATCGCAGCCCAAACCCTCGACACAGGTTCATTCCGCTGTCCGATATGTCGCGAGACCATTCACATCCCCCAAGGGGGCGTGGTCTCATTCCCACCTTCTTTTATAGTCAACCAATTACTAGACTTAATGGCACAACAACGAAGGGACGTCATACCCAAATGCTCGGTGCATACTACACAAGAATTGCTTTTCTGTGAAACGTGTGACGTGGTTTTCTGTTTGCAGTGCGTGGAAGGGAACCATATAGGGCGGGGCGCCAGCGAGCATACTGTTATACCATTCGCTATCGCCATCAAGAGGATGTCAGAGATTCTGTTATACAAAGCACATCTTTGCATCAAAAATTTAAACTCCGCCTACGAGGCGGTGTCAGATGAACTTAGACAGCTGGAACTTACTGTAGATAAAACATTGGATTCTATCAACAGGTCATTCCAGGTAGGTTGAAAATGTGTCAGTTACCTGCTATCTTTGCAGAATCAGCATTATCATGTGCCGTACCTGTATTGAAGACTAGGTGCCTTTAGTTTACTTTCAAACAGGCGTATTCCTGTCCATCTCACCATGTTGTCCATTCTCATATAATGTTGTCCTCCAGTTCATCTCTTGATGTGGTCCACCCACATGTAACGTTGCCATCCAGTTTATCCCTTTATGTTGTCCACTTATGTAACGTTGTCTTTCAGTCCATGTCTTGATGTTGTCTGTCCACATGTAACGAAGTCTTCCAGTCCATCTCTTGATGTTGTCTGCCCACATGTAATGAAGTCTTCCATTTCATCTCTTGACGTTGTCTGCCTACATGTAGCGAAGTCTTCCATTCCATCTCTTGATGTTGTCTGCTCACATGTAACGAAGTCTTCCATTTCATCTCTTCATGTTGTCCACCTACATGTTAAGCTGTCTTTATCTTTGCTGACTTAACTAACAAAACCCTGTCAATCCCAGTAGGGGGAAAATACAAGTGATTAAGTGCATTCTAGAACCTTCCCAGACGTCAGAACGTAAAACTTGAACAATTAACAGACACTCTGAGAACGAACGAACCAACGAACTTTATTTTCAAAGGGTCACAAATTGAGCACGCAGGCCCCTCTTACATTCAGCCCTTCTTTCGTTCATCAATTGTGCATGTTACATTCACAAAGGAAACAACATTGTCAAATGCATGTTGTAAACATTAACAATGTGTATTACCTTGTTCAAGAGACAGGTAGGCAGACAGACACACGTGCACACGCACATTCATAAACACACACTGCATGCACACGTACACATCATTCGCACAACTGGCAGAGAAACTGGAAAAGGTCGATATTCGATTTCTGGAGGAAAATTCAAAATCGGCAATGACTTATTAAGGAAAAAAATGAGACAGCCATTGGATAAAGAGAAGTGTCAACGTCCTAAAGACCTAGGGAAATGAAACTCGGGTTCAGACAGGCAACAAACTCCATTCTGATACTTTCTGATATAATTTATTCACAGTAATCTGGCGAAGAATGGGTTTCGCAGCCAGTTACGATATTTACATTATCACAGGAGTTCATAACAAAGCAATCATACACATAACCATCACCGCAAAACTCTATCAACTATCTTATAATCAAAACTCCTTAAACATACTTGGTTTCTATCTATCAAGTCCCCCTTAAGCTAAACCCTCCTTCTTGGTCGGAGTCCAGTCGCCGTCTGCCCTTCAACGTGTGTCCGGCGGACACGGGGTGTAACTCTCTTCGAGCTTCCAGTGGAACAGGTCCTGGCACGCTGTAGGCGGGCTCCACCTGTGTCCACGGAGCTGTAGGCAAACTGACCCATCATTCTTGAAGTCTCTAGATTGTTCGGGCGTTCGAGTGGTTCTGTTTTACTTCCCTTCTATTGTGGTTATATCCCTTCTATGAATCCTTTCTAATTTTATGTTCATACCTATTCCACGTGAGACTGGCAGAGAAACTGGAAAAGGTCGATATCCGATTTCTGGAGGAAAATTCAAAATCGGCAATGACTTATTAAAGGAAAAAATGAGACAGCCATTGGATAAAGAGAAGAGAACAGCAAACTGATTACAGAAGCGATAAATAGGCTATAAAGATTATTTAGAATATATTCTAAGAGATATCATATGATAATCTTAGTAACAGTGTACACATTCTATCGCCAGTCCGCAAAATACAGAAAATAAATGTACGCTCGCGGCAGATAGTATTGTTGTGATCTGGAGAGTTACGCCTTTTCATATTTTAGGCGACGACATAATGATGTGGGAGGAGGAGGGGTGGATTTCAGTTTCGTTCCTCGCCGCCTAGCAATTCGCGTACAGTCCTGATAACTATCCGGTAAACATATTATAAAGTGGTGTAACATAATATGTTTTGTTCCACCAGAAACACTCCGAAGAACCAATAAATATAGAGACAAAAGCTGTTTCATTCTGTTAAAGGGTCCCCCAAGACGGTAACAGCTGTATTTTTCTTAAAGTGTTGATTTACTTATTGTATTCTCAACCACATCTCCATTGTCTTAAGTTTCTTCGCCATTTCATTGCTCATTGAAATGTAAAAAAAAAAAAAAAATAGCGCAAAGCAGAATAACGTGTTTGAAGCAGGAACCTGCTATTGCATTGGTCTGTGATATATTTGGGCCATTACATTAATTACATTACATTACATATTTTTGTATGACTGAATACACGGAGAAAATGTGGCCAGTCTTTTCCTCAGTTAGCGGGAAAACAAGCGTAGGCTTGAACACACACACACCCCCCCCCCTCTCCCCACTCATGACATCATCAGCGTATTCTCCTATGAACTAGACTAGTCTATTGCGTCCGCCTACCCTATAAACCACGTCTCAAACGTGGCCTCAGTAGCTATCTTCATAACAAACCCACAAGGGTTCAGTAGTGTGGTGGTTATCACGCTCGCCTCACACGCGAGAAGTCCTGGGTTCATTCCCCAGTTGAACCAGAAATTTATTTTTTTTTCCCTCTTCTGAAAACGCTTGCTTCATATCTACCGAAACCGTTTCTTGTGCTGTTGTTGTATTAATTATTATTTAAATCGCCATTAAACGCTGTTGTTAAATTTAAGGGGAGTGGCAGGCCGAGTGGCTAACAACGCCGGTTCTTCTTCGGGAGACCCAGATTCAAATCCTCGGTAAGGTGTGGATTGTTTTCTGTGAGGGGCAAAAAAGAAAATTTGAACCTGCACAGTTCGCGGTGACTGCTCTAGCCAGCATCCTGTGCTATGCCGAAAGGTGGGCGGTGATTCATGATTCGCCATTTCACTCGATCACCAGAGTTGTGGATCAGCTGTGTTCTTGTCTCGACCATGCCACGCGGCCAAGCCATCCAGGTATTTACTTCTCTGTCTTTACCTTGTTCTCTTCCTCTCGATTTTGCTAGCTGTCACCAAGTTCTCCAATTTATTTCTTCTCATAACATGTCCAAAAAATGTGACTGCCTTCGTCTAATTTCTCCAATCAGTTTACGATTTTCATTTGTTTCTTGTAGGCCTTGGTCACTGGTTTTTCTGTCTGCCACATTTAAACAGCCATCAGATGTATTTTTAGCTTGACTGCTCATTGTCCAAGCTTCACATCCATACAAAAGCACAGACTCTATGTAGCACCTCAAACCTCTTTTTATCGTTGCAATTGACATCTTTTTTTATTGGATAATATGTTTTTCATCTTGCAAAAGGCTACCTTCGCCATGGCTATTCTTGTTTTAATCTCTTCAAGGCATCTCCCATCAGGCGTTGCGACTGTTCCGAGATAATTATGCGGATTCACTTGTTTAAGAATATTCCCATTTACCTGTATTTTACATTGTGGTATTTCGTTCTTCCTAGTGACGACCATAACCTGTGTCTCCTTACAATCTAATTATAACCCTAGTTGTTCACTGTGTGCAACAACCGCATCTACTAAATATTGCAGAACCTGCTCATTGTCTGCAATCAATACTGTATCATCTCCATATCTAATGTTATTGATGTTTCTTCCTCCAATAATGATTCCTTTAATATCTTGTACATTTTTGAAAATATGTACAGGGAAAAAAAGATCTGGAGACATTACACATCCCTGTCTCACACCTCTCTTAATAGGCTGATATAGACTTACTTCATTATCAATCCTTATGGCAGCTTGTTGTTTCCAATATATGTTTTTTATAAGCCTAAGGTTTTTCCATCATGTTGACATGTCTTACTTTATCGAAAGCCTTTGTGTAGTCAGTCAGTTAGTTAGTTGGTTAGTCGCGGTTCCAACTTCACAGCAACAGGTATTCCCCATTATGCTCCATTCCTGTGCCAGTGAATATCACATAAAATGCTCCTCACTGCTCCATGTGAAAAGTGGAAAAGACAGGTGTCTCGACAACCAACAGCACGCACAGGTACACTATACATAATTCCGCCGCCAGAATGTCAACACAAGAGCAGTTCATCTTCGATGGAAGCGGCAGTCTCTAGACAACCAGCAGCCACAAGGCAAAACCAGTCCGTTTTGCAACAAAGCCAGCTACGCAATTTTTACATGTAGTTCACGCCACAAACAACCGCGGACAGATAGTAAAAGCATTCCCCTGTGCATAATGCAGCCGCCAGAATGTCAACACAAAAGTCCTCCACGAAACATACAGTTCATCTTTGATGGAAGCGGCAGTCATTTTCCCATCCGGGTGTTTTTCTAGATGTTTAATCAATAAAACAAAGACGTAAATTTTTGTTTACTTCTATGGGACTTTCAATTGCTGTTCTCAGCAAATACAGAGCATTTACTGTACTTTTTGCCTTCTGTAAATCCATATTGTTCTTCTCCTTTTTCAGGTTGTATTTTCTTCTTAACTCTTTGCATAATAATTCTTAGCAAAATCTTCTTGATGTGACTCATTATACTAATTGTACGATGTTGATAACATTTCAAGGCTCCTGATTTCTTTAGGATTGCAATAAATACAAAATTAGATAATTCAGGAGGCATATCTCCTGTATCATATGTTGTATTCAGCAGTCTGGTGACTTGATCTATTCCATATTCTTCTAAAGCATCAATCATTTCTGTTGTGATGTTCTCTGGACCGGGGGTCTTGCCAGTTTTCATATGGTTAAGAACAGTCCATACTGTCATCTTCAGAATTGACGGTCTTTCACTATTATTTCGAACATTATCCTGTTCTTCTCCTTAACATCATAATTTGAGCTTTTTCTATTATGATTTTCCATCGTTTGCAGCCTGTTGATGTACTGTACGTGTTATTTCCTATGTTTCGAATCGGTACAGTTATCTCGCAACTGTCATAACATCTGATGGAAGATGCCTTGAAGAAATTAGAACAAGAATTGCCATTACGAAGGTAGTCTTTTGCAAGATGAAAAACATACTGACCAATAAAAAGATATCAATTGAAACGAGAAAAAGAGTGTTGAAGTGCTACATAGAACCTGTACTTTTGTATGGATGTGAAGCGTGGACAAATGAGCAGACAAACTGAAAAACATCTGATGGCTGTAGAAATGTGGTTTCTGAGGAAAATGAAAACGATACCATGGAGAGACAGGGGGAAAAAAACAATGAACAAGTCTTTCAAGAAACAAATGAAGATCGTAAAGTGATTAGGGACATTAGACGTAGACAGTAACAAATTTTTGGCATGTTATGAGAAGAAATGAATTGGAGAACATGGTGACAACTGGCAAGATCGAAGGGAAGAGACCTAGAGGAGGGCAGAGAAGTAAATACCCGGATGGCTTGGTCACGTGACATGGTCGAGACAGAAACACGGAGCTGATCCACGACTCTGGTGATCGAGTGAGATGGCAAAACATGACCGCCCACGCCTATCGGTATGGCACGTGATGGATGGATAGACTATCGTCACTGCATTCTCCTGTTGGGGCATATATTTGAATGACGTTTATGTTAAAAGGTCTGCCATTTAATTTGATAATAGAACCCTGTCTAACACAGCGAAGTATCCTTGAACAGATTTTGTTGTTTGCCGATCCAAGATAACTGCTACACCTCTTTGCCGTTCTTCTCCCCAAGAATAAATAATCTTAAAATCCTCCCCTTTCTGCACTAGCCAGGCGGTCTTAATCAATCAGACTCAAGAACACGCCCCCCCTCCCACCCCCACCGTTACCCTATACTGCAAGTTGCTATATGCAGTAAATGACAGTTCTGTTTTTTATTTAAACAGTTTATTATTAAATTTCTCTAGCGCAAATATCCTATTGCTAATTCCTAAGAGTACATTCTCTAACGCGTATGACCAAAGATTTGATTATGTAGTGATAGGTTTCCAAAGTGAAACGTGATTTCTTCCTTGCATACCACAACTAATGGAGTGTGCATTGTTTCTTCCTAACATAACGCAACATGGAGTGTGCATTGTTTCTTCCTAACATAACGCAACTTAGAGTGTGTATTGTTTCTTCCTAATATAACACAACTGAGGGAGTGTGCATTGTTTCTTCTTAACGCATCTGAGGGAGTATTCACTGTTTCTTCCTACCATAACACACCTGAGAGAGTGTTCTTTGTTTCTTCCTAATAAAACTGAGGGAGTGTGCATTGTTTCTTCTTAACATAAAGCAACTGAGAGAGTGTGCATTGTTTCTTCCTAACATGACATAACTAAGGGAGTGTTCACTGTTGTCTTCTCGTTTAGATAGCAATGGCAAACTTATTGGCACCTTGCCACCTTGACAGGCAAAATGGAACAAAAGAAAAGAAGCAGTGACAGACGATATAGACTGTTACACAGTGCTTAAAAGAAAAAAAAGGCATAATAACTACAACCAGGCGTGCATAGAGTTATACCTTTCCATAGCACAAAGTCTGGACTAGATTGTAGTGAGACCATGTGTTGCCCTTGCAGCATGATCACTCTCTCGGCCTGCCTAGTTTACTCCAGATGAAGGATAACACCAATAAACCTGGAACAAGAGAAGCTGCAGAAGCTGCCGGATCAGCAAAGCAATGCTCTAACTGTCCGCCTATCGGAGCTTCGATCCTAGACCAGTTGCCGACCAAGATTTATCGCCCGGTCTGCACTGACATGACATTTAGTTTTAGGTTGCATTTCCTCGCACTAGGAAATGACTTGCACCCTCCCAATTGCGCTCCTCCGCGCGAAGCCGTTGACACAATGTGGAGTGTCGGGTTTGGTGAGGGCTGCAACTACAGTATGTACGTACAATTGCTGGAAAACAACATAGGGTTGATCACAACGTCCTGCATTATTTGTGGTGTAATTAGACTCATGTATGACTGTACCATTGTTAAGTTTTATAGAAGTTAGTGTCATGAGACAACCTTGTGACTATTCCATTGTCATGATTACTAGAACTGTTGAGACCGTCTTGTGGTCGTTGTATTGTCGTGTTGTCTGTGATGTTAAGTGTTTTGAGACCGTCTCATGGTCGTTCTATTGTCGTGTTGCCTGTGATGTTAAGTGTTTTGAGACCGCCTCATGGTCATTCTATTGTCGTGTTGCCTGTGATGTTAAGTGTTTTGAGACCGTCTCATGGTCGTTCTATTGTCGTGTTGCCTGTGATGTTAAGTGTTTTGAGACCGTCTCATGGTCATTCTATTGTCGTGTTGTCTGTGATGTTAAGTGTTTTGAGACCGCCTGATGATTGTTCTGTTGTCATGTTTTGTAGGATGTGATTGCTGTGATAGAGAGACGCCGGCACGACTGTCTTCAGTGGGTGCGGAAGATCAGAGAGGAGAAGAAAATTGTCCTCAAGGAGCAGCTGGAGCTTATACAGGCTGAGAAGGAGAAGGTGCAGCTCGAGTGCGATGGTCTGCAGTATCAGGTGAGGGTTTTCTTTGGGGGAAATCTGGGCTTACAGCATCTAATGAGGGTTTTCTTTGGGGAAATCTTGGCTTACAGCATTAGGTGAGGGTTTTCTTTGGGGAAGTCTTGGTTTAAAGCATCAGGTGAGAGTTTTCTTTGGGGAAATCTTGTCTTACAGCATCAGACGAGGGTTTTCTTTTGGTAAATCCTGACTTATAGTATTATGTGAGGTTTTTTTTAAATACGGGAAATCTTGTCTTACAGCATTAAGTGAGGTTTTTTTTTTTTTTTAATCTTTGGGGAAATCTTGGCTTACAGCATTAAGTGAGGGTTTTTTCTTTTGGGAAATGTTGGCTTACAGCATCAAGTGAGGTTTCTTTTTCTTTGTGGAAATCTTGGCTTACAGCATCAAGTGAGGGTTTTTTCTTTGGGGAAATCTTTGCTTACAGCATCAGGTGAGGTTTATTTTTTTATTTGGGGAGATCTTAGCTAACTACATCAAGTGAGGGTTTGTTTTTTTCTTTGGGGAAATTTTAGCTTACAGCAGTGTTTCCCAACCTTTTTTGTGCTATGCCCCACCTAAGCCTTTCTAAAATTCTTATGCCCCCCCTCCCCCCGGGCCGTCGTCCCCCCCCCCCCCCCCCCCCCCCAATATACATTATTTTTGATATTCACAAATTGAAATGTTCACTAAAGAAACTTGATTGATAGGTTGTAGGAAGAAATCACTATGAAATTATTGAGCAAACACAGTAAGTAAATTTTCAAAACTGCAATGGAGAACTGAAATTCAAGCACAAAATAATTTTAATGAAAGATTTTTCTATATTATTTTAATGATTAGTAATTATTTATTATTTAAATTTAGTGAGATCCTTGCGCTTGTGCTTGCTGCAAAGATATCTTATGTCAGGTTCAAATTTAGTTAACTTCAGTCTCAAGTCTCCCCGTTTTGTTATATCCAGCCGATTTCTTCCATTTTCGAATTGCCCCCCTTAACAATTGAATTGCCCCCCTTGTGGGGCGTGGGCCCCACGTTGGGAAACACTGGCTTACAGCATCAGGTTAGGTTGTTTTTTTTTAATTTGGGGAAATGTTAGCTTACAGCATCAAGTGAGGGTTTTTTTTTCTGTGGGGAAATCTTGGCTTACAGCATCAGGTAAGGCTTTTCTTTTGGGTAAATCTTAGCTTACAGTAAAAGGTGAGGGTGTTTTTCTTTGGGGAAATGTTGGCTTACAGTATCATGTGAGTTTTGTTTGTTTTTTTTAATTTGGAGAAATATTGGCTTACAGCATCAGGTGAGGTTTTTTCATTGAGTTAGAAGGATGGCTCAACTAATGGATTCTTACGGATACCTTCATGTAATGAATTAATGGGTCAAGTGAATACATTTAGTAATAGATTATTGTGTTAGATGGATGGAATGATTAGTGGATTCATGGGTCAAATTTATAAATAGAGTAATGGATTAATATGTTAGATGGAAGATTTGTAAAGTAATGAAAGTAAAGGAGCCCCTTTCTTGCAATGAGGTATATTGGATATATGGTGCTAACCCCATATTTTTGTAAAACTATTTGGCCCTCGGCGGATATTGTGGATAATATTACTACTGCTGCCTTTATTTCCCAAGAAATTTTCTTACACCGAGTTTAGACTTAGTCTTACCCAGGCAAATAACATAATCCCTCCAGTCAAAGGGATTCTCCTCCTCCTCCTCCTCCTCCTCCTCCTCCTCTTCCTCCTCCTGCGTTCATCTGGAGAGTTTTTTTTCGGACGTGATTGCACATCCGGCTTCTGCATTTGTTGGCCGGTTTAACCTTCCCGGGGCAAAGGAATTCGAACACATACTTATTAGGCTGATAGGCAACGTGCAGGCCAATAATCTATGATGGCATAACACTCAAGTAGTGGGTTATTGGATCAGATGAATGGAAGAAGTCATGGATTAGTGGGTCAGATAGATGGATAAATAAAGTTACTGATTAATAAATTGTGGTCGGATAGCTGGATCCTCTAATAGTTCAGGTACGGGATTGAAGTGTTATATGGATGAATCAAGTAATGGGTTAGTGGGTCATGTGGATAAATCTGGTAATGGGTTGGTGGGTCATATGATACACCAAGCAGTGGGATAGTGGCTCATGTAGATAAATAAAGTGATGGGTTAGTGGCTAATATGGATAAATCAAATAATGGGTTAGTGGGTCATATGGATAAATCAAACAATGGGTTAGTGGGTCATGTGGATAAATTAAATAATGGGTTAGTGGGTCATGTGGATACATCAATTAATGTGTTAGTGGGGCATGTGGATAAATGAAATAATGGGTTAGTGGGTCATATGGATAAATGATGTAGTGGGTTAGTGTACCACATGGATAAATGAAGTAGTGGGTTAGTGGGTCATTTAGATAAATGAAGTAGTGGGTTAGTGGGTCATATGGATAAATCAAATAATGGGTTAATGGGTCATGAAGATAAATCAATTAATGGGTTAGTGGGGCAAGTGGATGAGGTAGTGGGTTAGTGGGACATTTGGATAAATTAACTAGTGGGTTAGTGGGTCACGTGGATAAATGAAGTAGTTTGTCATGTGGATAAATGAACTTGTGGGTTAGTGGGTCATATGGATAAATGAAGTAGTGGGCTAGTTGGTCATATAGATCAATCGAGTTGTGGGTTATTGGGTCATATGGATAAATCGTCCTGTAAAGCACATGCACTAATTTTTAATCTGTCTCATTTACTTATCTTCACAACCGTTTTCTGTAATGAGTTCTCACCCTTGCCCTTCCCTAGGTCGAGGTCAGGAACATCACCAAGAAGATCAGCGACCTCAACGAGAAGCTGGACACCACCAGTTCCCTTTCAGAGCCCCGGGAGAACTCCTTCATCCGCTATGAATACAAACACAACGACGCTCTTCGGGAAGTGGCCAAGGCTGTTAGCAACTTTGGCGCTATCCGGGTCAGTACCACCTTCCCGGCTCTAACCACGGCCGAAGCTAAAAAGGCCGTGGCCCACTTACGAACATCTGTCCGCATCCACACGGTGGATTATCATGGTAATCCTAGATCTTCGGGGGGAGACCCTATTGTGGTGGATCTTCGAAATGAAAAGGGAGAGCTGGTGGATTCAAAAGTCAAGGATAACGATGATGGGACTTATGAAGTTGTTTATCTGCCCAGTAAGCCAGGGAAGTTAAGATGTCTGTGAGTATATTTAACCGACCAATTAAAGATAATCCGTTGATGATTGACGTCAGCGAACATATAGAGCCAATCTGGAGGTTCGGTACCCGAGGAACTGCGGGTGATCATTTTAACCAGCCGACAAAAATTGCTGCAGGACCGGAAGATGTTGTTTATGTTCTGGATACAGGCAACAGTCGGATAAAAGTTCTTGGGAAAGATGGGTCAGTTCTGAGGCATCTTGGTCCGGTTGGGGTTGAGAATCAAGGTGCTACAGGAATCAGCGTTCTGACCAATGGTCATCTTGCTGTTGTTAACTGGCGCACAAAGTTTGTGTCAATTCTAGATCCTGCTGAAGGGTCGTTAGTCAGACAGTACACAGCTCCTGCATTTGTTGAGCCGATCGATATTACTGTGAATTCACGCAATGAAGTCATTGTTGCAGACAGTGGTGCTCGAAAAATATTCAAATTTGACCAAATTGGTAATCTGGTGACGACTTTCGGAAGTCATGGAGACAAGGATGGACAGTTCAAGGTGATTTCTGCGTTGTGTGTGGGAAAGAATGATGAAATCCTGGTAGCTGACCATCGAATTCAGATTTTCAGTAAGGATGGGAAGTACCTTCGGAAAGTTGTGGATTCTGGTGAAGGTTCTTATGGGGGTCTAGCTGTGGACAGTGCAGGGAATATTCTAGCAACAAAGACTGAGAAAGCGTACAAAGGGAGCACAAATCAAGGAATTGGGGGAGCTTCAAAGAAGGAGAAAGGATCTGGTGGAGGTGGACGTAGTTTTGTGCATGTGTTCCACTCCAGTGGTAAGCTGCTGTACTCTATTGACAGCAGCACAGACCGCCTGAAGCGACCTAGTGGCCTTGCGGTCATTAGCGACTACCGTATAGTGGTCACTGACCTTGGCAACAACTGCATGAAGAAATACTACTATAAATGAAGGTTGGTTGTATTGTTTCTATCTGTGTGCATTCGAAGTGAGTTGGTCACCTCACCTTATAATGTTGTGACCAAATATAGAGTGTATTTTTAATGACTGTGCAGTGTTTGAAAATATTGCCGGTCCAAGTTTTGTATTTACCTATTATGTTGCATGAATTTTACAGAGGGTGAATACAAAACTTGGACCGGCAATATTTTCAAACACTACACAGTCATTAAAAATACACCCTATATATGTAGATAAGGTAAAGGACCCATTTACATGCCTTGAGGCTATAAGGGCATATGGTGCTAGCTTCATATTTTTATATAGCAATCATTGCTCGAAGGGTGATGTGATTCAATCAATCAATCATGTGCCATGCCGGAAAGCGTGGGCGGTCATGATTCGCCATTTCACTCGATCACCAGTGTCGTGGATCAGCTCAGTGTTCCTGTCCCGTCCATGCCATGTGACCAAGCCATCCAGGTATTTCCTCTCGGTCTTCCTCTTGGTCTGTTCCCTTCTGTGATCAAGAGGGAAAAAAAGGAGGAAGAAGAGAGAGAAGAGAGAGAAGAGAAAGAAAAGAATGATGAGGGAAATGGTATAGATAGTGTGAAGCCTAAAAGTTCGTTCCTCAGTCGAACTCTGCCTACTACACACTACCTTTGATAGTAAAGAAAGAGGGAGAACAAGGGAGAGAGAGAGAGAGAGAGAGAGAAGGAGAAAAAGGATGAGAGTAAGGGATACGACAGATGTAGGTTCGTGTCTCCGCGTGAGAACAATAGTTAATTACTATTGCACCATCAATGTCTCGTGGTGTATGTTATCAGGTTATAGAAGAGAGGTACAGCCTCATAAGGTCTCTAAGCTACTCTAAATTATATTACTTCAGACTGACAAGTCGAAATAAAAGGCAACTCAAACATATTTATTTTCTTCTGAACAGTAACAGAGTGACAATCTACAGCATAATCACATAAAGTGACCAGTACATGCATTGAAGACACATCTACGTATAATCGACTCCAAAAAAACAACACAATACTGTATGACGTCACAAGGGGGGGGGGGGTAGATAATGTAATAAACTATACAACCAGACGTTAGGGAATTATTACCTACTATCACCTCCTAACCGCATGAAGAAAAGGACTAAATCTAGGAATTACACCGGCCTTTGTTTCGTAACTATCTTCCCGTAGGCTTATTAGTGGTCCATATATTCAGCCCAAACACCCATTGATCCACAGATTGATCCATCAATCCATATACCCAGGGAATTAATTCGCTCCCATCCAACTTGTTCAGCGGGTAACTGTTTACCCAGACAATGTCTGAAACATTATAAAACAATACCCGTGAGTTTTATGTGAGAATAAACATTAGTCTTTCACTACCTACAAATTCCTTAACACCTATCGCTTCTTTATCTATACTAGTATTAGTATATCTTAGCCATAACATAAATTAAGAACCTTATTGTGAACACATATGTTTAACTAATATTATTATTGCCTATTTCCCGACGCGCCGCCTACAGCCAACATTAAGTATTTAACCATTCACCCGAAGATCTGAACTCGCTGCCTGTACCATGCCGGGCCAGCCTAACTACACCTTAGCTACACAACCGCAGAAGCGCGACCTCCTTTCACCTATGTCCAGCGAACAAAAGACAACATTCCTTCCTGTGTCCGTCCCGTCTCCGGCCGACGATCTCACCTATTGTCCTGGTTGACCTAGTGATCGCGAGTGCCTTGCCATCTTCTTCTGCCGTCTGCTGGGTTTGGTCGCTGTGTTTATATCCTTGCAATACTGCCATCTCTGCGTATTTAAATGCCGTGTTGACCCGCCTAGTTATCATTAATCTTGTAGGCTAATGGCTCAGTTTACATGAACATATACAGTTTATCCACACTCTGCTTATCTCTCCGATTAATATGACTCCCAACACTATAGACCAGCCATTTATATATACGTAATTTGCAGGACGTCGCATCCAATCCTAATCCTTTGTCGACTGCTCATAATTATTCGGTAAACTTACCTACAGTAGTTTGCTATAGCTCTCTAAACTAAAGTACCTGATTTATAATATACAACTAAACTAATTAGGTCTAAGTCTTATGTCAACTTACATTCTTCTTCTGCCATCCAGTGGGTTTTATGGTCGTCCTCCTGGGTTTCATTTGTCTCTGCCCAATCAATCGCTTGTCGTGGATCCCACTTGACCTTATTGTCATATCTGACCTTTAGTCTCCTGCGTGGTTCCAACCGCAGTGTTCCTGGCTATGGTCGTCTTGTTTGACGTTTAGCCATCTACTGCAACTAACGAGCGGTCTCCTTAGCTGGCGGTCCTCTTAACTCAAGTGGCTTTCTTGCACTTTAACGACCCTCGGACTCTGCGTGTCTTTCCCTTCTTTGGCTTATCTGCCTTGGGTAGGTTCCGTTCACAGATCCTTAGTCGCTCTCACTCCTATCAGTGATTCAGACGAATTCTAGCATGGGCGCTTGTCCGTCTTCCTTCACTTCCTCCTCCTACAGATACTATACAGACTTGGGCACGGATTAGCCACAATTTCTGAAGTCCTGTTACTATGTTCCTTGGGCTGCCCCAAGAGGGCTCAGCCCCTTGCCGCTCCCGGAGTCCACTATTAACTGTCCTCTCTCCTGCTCGACTCTCCTAACTGACTGGATCCTCAAGTATATATTACTTCTCGAGTTGGCGCCTTTCTTGAATCACGTGACGTCGCTGTCCCTTGTCATCCAATCAGTACTTCGCGTACCCTGCTTCAATTTGCATCTTATTATTAATCTAACTACCTTCACCCCAATACGACCTTGTTTTTGAGTTCATAGTCCTTGTTTGAGTTCATGCTCCTTGAAGTAGATTTCTCAGCTCAAGCACGTTCCCACTGCCATAAATCTGCCAGCCCACGGTACCCATTTTGGTCTCTAGACAACTTTCGTTTATCTCTGATTCTCGTATGCACCTATAAACTATGTGGCCTGTTTTGTTTTCTGACAGCTCTAACCTAAAGTATACATTACATCTGGCATTCCCCGACCCTGAGAAAGCTACAGAACAACGACAGTTGAGGTAGAGTTGTAGGAAACCGAAACAATTCGGGTTCAGAGCTTGACCTTTCAAGCTGTTTAAAAATATCTTGGCCAATGAACTTAGATACTTCCAAATTCCCCTACTGGTTTTGGTGTCATCAATATCTAGTGCCTTGTCGTCCCATTTTGTGACGCATCAGGCGTTCACACTTCGATCTTGCCAGTTGTCACCAAGTTCTCCAATCCATTTCTTCTCATAACATGTCCAAAAAATTTTGACTGTCTACGTCTAATCTCTCTAATAAGCTTACGATGTTCATTTGTAGTACTACAGGAGACAAATGATGTGATTAACATATTTTTCTATAGCAATCACTGCTCGAAGGGTGATGAAATCAACATATTTTTATATAGCAATCATTGCTCGAAGGGTGATGTGATTAACAGCTCACAGGCTGCCAATGCTTCCCACGACAGTTTCCGGTACTCATGTTATGTTGGGTAGACCTAGGAGCTGAGGTCAATCTAAAATATCTGCCTCGATCTAAATTCGAATCCATGGTCACCTTGCCGGCAGGCCAGCGCAATGAACGTTTGCCACGGCTCTATCCTGACATGGTTCATGAACGAATGGCATGGCTCTACTTCAGCATGTTTTAAGAACAGGACGGTGTGCCCGTGGTTTTCATCTGGCCTCCACAGTATGTCCTGCAAGAGCTCGTGCTTACTGACGTACCTACTTACTTACTTACTGACTTACTAACTTACTTATGTACTTACTGACGTACTTAATTACTTACTTACTTACTTACTTACTTACTAACTTACTTACTAACGTACTTACCTACTTACCTACTTATTTACTTACTTACTTATGTACTTACTAACGTTCTTACTGACGTACTTACTTACTTACTTACTTACTTACTTCCTTACTTACTTACTTACTTACTTACTTGTTCTATAATATTCTGTAATGAATGTTATATAACAATATACTATATAGATCTAGAGCTTGCTAGAGACCACATCACGTGGCTAGAGAGTCGAATGTTCTATAACAATATACTGTATAGATCTAGCATATCAAGTGGCTAGAGAGTCGAATGTTCTATAACAATATACTATATAGATCTAGAGCTTGCTAGAGACCACATCAAGTGGCTAGAGAGTCGAATGTTCTATAACAATATACTGTATAGATCTAGAGCTTGCTAGAGACCACATCAAGTGGCTAGAGAGGTCTAATGTTCTATAACAATATACTATATAGATCTAGAGCTTGCTAGAGACCACATCACGTGGCTAGAGAGTCGAATGTTCTATAACAATATACTGTATAGATCTAGCATATCAAGTGGCTAGAGAGTCGAATGTTCTATAACAATATACTATATAGATCTAGCATATCAAGTGGCTAGAGAGTCGAATGTTCTATAACAATATACTATATAGATCTAGAGCTTGCTAGAGACCACATCACGTGGCTAGAGAGTCGAATGTTCTATAACAATATACTGTATAGATCTAGAGCTTGCTAGAGACCACATCACGTGGCTAGAGAGTCGAATGTTCTATAACAATATACTGTACAGATCTAGCACAGATTGTCCATTAAGCCTCAAGTCATGCAGTGACAAACAAAAAATCGGTTTGGACCAGACATGGCACACAATCAAATCAACAAGTATTATCATGTACATTTCCGTTCACTGAGCATTGAAATTGCAGAAGATGCGACGAAACCAAAAAACACGTAACATGATGACCTTAGTGTGGCGATATATCGTCCTTCTGTCCAAATGGGAGGTCACATCTGGCGATAAACTATCCTTCCGCACTGAAACACTTTTTTTTTTTTTGCAAATCCTTTTTTACGGGACCTCGCTGTCAACCCCAGAATTTTACTGCTGTTGTTGATGTCTTGACAAGTTTTACGTTCAGTAGTTTGCCATTGCTTTCTGAACGACCGGCTCCCATACCAACTCGTTAAAACCCAGCGCAACGTGGTCTGTTTCCAAATCAGTCGCAGGTGTGTTTCGAACGCTGGTAACCGGGCTTACGAATCGCAACAGAGACCGGCCCTGAATCAGTTACGGCATGCAAAAGGGTGGATGTCTTACTAAGAACAAATAGCCGGACATGCATATGTCTGGTCGTCACTGGTTGCGACACGGTCAATGACCCGTTCAGTGTTGCCGTTTGGTCGTCACTGGTTGCGACACGGTCAATGACCCTGTCAGTGTTGCCGTTTGGTCGTCACTGGTTGCGACACGGTCAATGACCCTTTCACTGTTGCCGTCTGATCGTCACTGGTTGCGACACGGTCAAAGACCCTTTGAGTGTTGCCCCAGGAAAGATGCAGTCGGTGGAAGCATCATTTCTGCCTCTCTGCATCTGCCTCATCTCACTCTTGTCTTTCTGTGAGTCACGATGGTTTTCCATTGACCATGGAAAGCTTTTTGTCTCTTTCCTATCGTTGTATATAGTGTTCTATTCTGCACAGACAACAAGTTAAAGAATTTAAATATTGAGCACAACCCACTACTGGCAACGCCGATCGCATTCTGGTATGAACCTAAGGCCTATCCACGTCAATATGGAAGCACTATACTCGAGTTTCGCCCTCATTTGAGCTCGTCAGTAGTGCATATCCCTGACCGGATCCGGAAACAGTCCCGGATCACGCGTGTGAAGCGGGTGTGTAACTACGCGGCACACACTGGACACACCAAATTATCACAACAGAACATCACAACGCTACCCATCGTAGGCTATGCTCAAGAATGTGTAAGTTTAAGTTAAAGAATGTTTATAGGTTGTTAGTAATTCTCATTCTCCGAGTTTATAATCTTTACAGCAGCACTGATTCAACATTAAGGCTAAATATTCTAAGTTTGTTACTAGATTTAATGTCTTTTAACGTTCGTAATTTTCCAGTGCTATGTAAGCTCATCTTACTTTTCGCTTTTTCATTTTAATGTTTCTATCTTTTCTCTTCTTTGTTTACATCATTACCTAAATAAGTTTCTTGAATCGTGTGCATGTGACATTATATTTGATCCCTGGTGTTGAATTTATCATTGATTTGTTTTATTGTTTGTCTGTCTTTATGATTGATTCATGTTATTGTTTGCCTGTCTTTCAGGTTCTTCAACCATACATAGACTCCATTGATACCAGAATGGATCGTCAAACTGGCAAAAAAAACACAATGGATTGTCAAATGGTGATAGAGAATATTTGTCACCTGGCAAGACAAACTGCATTAGCAACTGGCAAGACAGATCGAGTTGTCAAAGGACAAGACACAATAGGTTGTCTAGACAGACTGGATTCTCTAGTGGCAATAGATAAACAGGTCGTAAACAGTACGAGGACAACTTTGGAAACTTTGTTTTTGTTTTTTATAGCATCCATGAATCACATTACACATTATTTTTGAATTGGGTCAAATATAGGTTTTTTTTAACGAGTTAAACATATCATATTTAAAACGCCCGGGAAGGTTAACCCGGTCAACAAATGCCCGCAGTAGTCGGATGTGCCGGCCTAATGGTGCAACAACGCAGCGCTGCTGTAAACAGGCACATCGGAAAAAACAACTCTCTGGATGAATGCAGAAGAAGAAGAGGAAGAAGGTATTTAAAATGTGTTCAACATATCATTAGTGTAATAGACATCAGAGCTGTATTCAACGAAACATACAACAGACACTAGTGTATCTAGTGGAGATGTCTAGCATTTGAGGACCCAAGTCTATGTTTTATCCAAGTATAGCCACCCCCCCCCCCCCCACAACCAAGTCTATGTTCTGTCCAAATGTTTCCCCCACCCCCCAAGTCAGTGTTTTGTCCAAGTATAGCTCTCTCCACCCCCCCCCCCCCCCAACCAAGTCTATGTTCTGTCCAAATGTTGCCCTCCCCCCCCCCCCCCCCATCTCCCAAGTCAATGTTTTGTCCAAGTGTTACTCTGAAAACTACCTTCTTACACCCACCCGTCCATCATCCACGAATAGCTCCGATTTGCAAAGTTTTTGTCACTTCTTCTGTACTTCAGTTTGCTGGCTATCAGCAGTTCTTGAGTTTGTTTACCTGACATTGTTGTTGTCAGCTTCTTGTGTTTTTTGTTTATGTAGTTCTGATGACCATGGGAGTGACTGATGCCTCACCAGGTGATATCCTGAAGGCAGCAATGGACATAGCACAGGTTAAATATGTTGGCTACATTAAAAGATATAGGACTTGTTAAAACCGCACTGGAGGGAAGAGTTGAAGGCTGATGAGCAAGAAGTAGACAGCGATGGTGTGAAAATATCATGAGATGGATGAACAGGAGCCTGTTAGAGTGTACAACCAGATAAATGGACAGAGAGTGTTGGAAATCCAGTACAGCCAACTTTCATTGTGAAGATAGTGCCTGATTGATTGATTAATTTATTGAGATTTGAGACTTCTTTGATTACAATATCTCTTACAAAGTGGGCTTTAATCTTGCTGGCCGATTGATTGATTTGTTGATTAATTCATTGATTGATTCATTGATTGATTTCAAACATGTCTTGAAGTGTGGTATTGAATCTATATCTGTGGATGTGGTCAGTGAATACTGTCAGGGTGAGTGCTGGCAGACAGCACTAGGATTGCTTAGATACAGCACATCTACACAAGACAGGTATCCGACACTCTATTGCTGAGGTAATCTACACAGCTGAATACGAGACACGCACTGTAGCTCAGTTCTGGACTCTTGTCTTTGGCACTCAGAGGCAAATGGGAGATGGAAACAGAAGAAATTGAAGAACAAAGAGGTGGAAGAGGTTGGAGCAGGAGAAGAAGAAGTAGGTGGAGCAAAAGAAGTAAAAGGGGAAGAAAATAGAGCAATAGAAAAATACGAAGATGGAAGAGGAGAAGAAGAGAAAGAAGGTAAGCAATAGAACAATAAGAAGAAAGAAAGAGATAAAGATAATAATCACATTACAGTTTATGATATTAACAACTTCAAACTGTTGAGTACTTAAATTCATGATGTATTTTAGTGTGTGTGTGTTTTTGTTTTACAGCAATGTTTATTTACTTTTTATTTATTATGTTTTGTCAACACATCAACTATCCAATACTGATTTGTCATTATTGTTATACCCAACATCTACATCATTTTCCAGTACTTCCACTCGACGCCCAACAATAAATAACTCAATCCACAGATTCCTACAATTCACACAGCCAATCATCACCTTCCTAACAACATTGGCTTACACAGCCAGTCATCACCTTCCTAACAACATTGGCTTACACAGCCAATCAGCCCCTTCCTAACATTGACTTACACAGCCAATCATCGCTTTCCTAACATTGGCTTACACAGCCAATCAGCCCCTTCCTAACAACATTGGCCTGCCAAGAACAGGCAACTCTGCATACAAGGGACAGCAGAAATTTGTGTCATATCCTTTTACAGAATGTCACAACCAACCCCAGCATTTCTTGGCTGTTTGTGATTTTGTAACGCTCAGCAGTGTGTGCTGATGGCAGGGTAGTGGGTTCATTCCACACACCTGTCAGTTAGACTTAAACATTGACTTCTCATTCATAAAGCACTGGCAAACTACTGAATATAAAAAAGTGTTTTAAAAGACAAGATGATTGACTTCATTGTACCGGGTTTTATCCCATGTGGTTCAGTCTCCTGTCAAAAACATCACAGAAAGCATGAACACCGTTGGAGTCTCCGAGAAAATTGCACTTGTGAACTGAACAACATTTCTGGAATCAAATCCACAACCTTCAGAGCCAAGGGCAGGCAGTGTAAACCACTTCACAACGGAGACTCCTGCTACTGAACATAAAATTGCATAAAAAATAAACCTGGGGTTGATTGCAGCTCCATGCAATGGACATTCAGCATTAAAGTTTACGATTGCTTTCTGAATGGTCAAGATGCATACCTTTGTGAAAATCATCACAAAGCAGGCTGCTTCCAATTCACCTGCAGTTGGCTTTGAACCCTGTATGCTGACATTGTGAAATTGTGTTCATTACATCTCAGCCGCATAGGCTAACTAGAGACACCAACACCCACTTTATATATGATTATATACAACAAATTAAAGTAAAATGGAAATAGGAGTAACTTCCTATTTTACAACCTTTCATGCCAGGATTAGCTGCTAAAAGCATCACACAAAGCATGAACTCCGTAGCTCCAGTAACAACCCCCTGGATTAGCAGTGTTGCGTTATGATGTCAGATAGGTTTGGTTATATTCTTGTAGCTTTGTATTCCCAGTGTGTGTTATTTGTTGGTAGAGACATTTATTGAAAGTGAATTTTGTATGTCTCACATTTGTCCGGCTCTCTAGTCAGATTTTACATCATTTGTTTTGGTCATAGCTGGGTTGCTGTTATTTACCCTAAACAGTTTTGATGCTAATGTATCTCTGGTTATTTATCCTACACAGTGTAGCTACCAAGTTACCCGCTAGTTATGTACCCTTGAAAATGTAGCAACTAAGTTATCTCTAGTTATTTACCCTGAAACTGTGGCTACCAAGTTATCTCTAGTTATTTACCCTTGAAAATGTAGCTACTAAGTTATCTGTAGATTTGTATCTTTCACAATATAAACGAATGGCACCCTGCCATTTTGATAGACTTAAAAATGGACTTATACCTCTCCATAGCAAAAAGCCTTGGGCAGAACTTTGAGACCATGTGTTGCTCATGAAGAATTTGCCTAATTACTACAGAGGAAAGGTAACACCAATACGCCTGGAACAAGACAAGCTGCAGAAAGTACCGGATCAGCAAAGCAATGCTCTAACTGTTCGCCTATCATAGCTTCCATCCTAGACCAGTTGCCGACCAAGGCTTTGGGCCTGGTCTGCCCTGCCATTTAGTCTTTAGGGTGCATTTCCTTGCCCTAGGGTAAGGCTTGTACCCTCCCAATTGCACTCCTCCACCCAAAGCCGTTGGCACAATGTTGGGTGTTGGGTTTGGTGAGCGCCGCCCAACATTCGGCGCTAACAAAACGGAAGTTGTACCGTCTACTGTTATACAGTAGCTCAGTCATATCTGACTAAGACCTGTCACAATATAACTGCCAAGTTATCTCTAGTTATTTAATCTCCATGATGGCTGTCATGTTATAGTTTGTAATTTAATCTACAATGTGTGACAACCAAGACATCTGTAGTTATTTACTCTTTACAATATAGCTAGCAAGTTATTTCTTCTTATATACTCTTCACATTGTAGCAACCAAGTTATTTCTTATTATATACTCTTCACATTGTAGCCTCCATTATTTCTCTAGTTATTTACTCTTTATAATGTAGCGACCAGGTTATTTAACCTACAAACTATAGCTACATTTATCACCTGTGCTAGCAAACAAACTCCATTAACTCTAGCACATAGAATGTGGTGTTAACTTATAGCTGATGTTAACTTATAGCTGATATTAACTTATAGCTAGTGTTATCATATAGCTCATCCATTTTTCTGGACAGTTTGTTATGTAGTTCTAACTTTGTGATGTTCTTAACTTCTGAACCTGTTGTTCTTAAAGTGGATTCACAAACTAATGGGGGACTCGCTGGCTCTTATAGACATGGGAGAGAGATATGGGGGATGCTAGGGGACACATTCAATTGCAGAAGGAATGTTTGCTAGATAGCATACTAAATGTTGATTATTGCAAGAAGTAGATAATAGATCACTCTTTAGGGAACATAAATAATTAGATGGTAGAATATATATATCAGACAACAGAAAGAAGTAGATAGGAGAAAACTGTAAATTAGGTGAAGAAGTAGATGGTATAAAAACAAGTGGAGAGAACAAAGGTAATAGATTAGACACAGTACTAGAATTGTGAATTCTAGAGCTGACATTCAGCACTAGAAGTGTGAATTCTAAAGTTTGAGTCCACTACCTTAATGACCTCTCCAATTTCCACCATTCTACATACCCTTCTATTGCACATTTTAATGTTTTCATTGTCTCTCTTCTTCTGTCCTAGAGTATAGGAGCACCAGTCTTGTTTAGTTACACCTCATTTACCCTGGGATGTAGAGGTATTTAGTCTTTCCTCTTCTACCCTGGGGTGTAGAGGTACTTTACAAACTTGTTTTGTTATTCATCTTCTACCCTTTCATGTACAGGTAGGTACCTTGCAGTCTTATTTGGTCTTTCTTCGTTTGCCCTGGGATGTAAAGGTATCTTAGTCTTGTTTATTCACTCCTCTTCTACCTGGGGGTCAAGAATTACATTAGCCTTGTTTAGTCTTTCCTCTTCTGCCCTCGGAAGTAGAGGTACCTGACAGTCTTCTTTAGTCTTGCATCTTCTACTCTGCGCTGTAGGGGTGCTGTACAGTCTCCTGTAATCTTTCCGTCCTCTACCCTCGGCTGTAGAGGTACCTTACAATCTTATTTAGTCTTTCCTCTTCTACCCTGGGATTACAGTTTTGCCTAGTCGTTCCTCTTTTACCTTGCCTTATAAAAGCATCTTAACATTCTTGTTTTCTATTTCCTCTTCTTTCTTTGGTTGTCATGGCACCTTATGGTCATGTTGTGCTGTTTTGCCTCAACCCTAATATAGAGATACACCGTATAATTTTCCGTTGTCTTCCCCGTTCAACCCTACCGTGTAGCTGCACTATTGCTGTATTGTCTTTCTTGAGATAATTACACATGCTGTCATGACCTGTGAAAACCAAGGCAACTAAGCTGTCTCATCAAGATCTGAAATCTTGACCTCACTTATGCTAGCTGAGTATTTTATCTGTCCACCACAGAGACGGGGTGTATTATACACTAGCAGTATTTTGTAGGTCACAATATCCATGTTTTTGCGCATATACAAATCATTTATCATTTGTTGCCATCTGATGGATTAGTTGTGACTATTGAATGTTATATACACACTTTTTCCTATACTATATTTATATCACCATATCATATTAGGAAATATGTCACTGTGATGATGTTTTAGGTACATCGTAGTTGGTGCAGTCGTCGCTGTGTGGTGTCTGAGATACCACTAACAAGTATTTATCTTCATTTGTATTTCTCTGGTTTGCATTGTTAACGAAATCTGGCACTAGCAGTTAGAAGCCAGTTTGGATTTCAATAAAATATTTAAAAACATATACAGTTTGTTGATTCTTTACTCATAATATCTAGTTCAGAATGCTGGTCCCATTGAAAGTGGCTTTGGTATGAAATATTATGTTGTATGGGCATATAATCTCATCGATACCTTAGACGGATCTTGTACCCAAGTTATGAAGAGGCCTGAGGCAATAAGGGGCTTAATTTGGTGGTTGCTAGAGCAGCAGTTCGAAACCTCATTTCAAGAGACGGAATCATTGATATTATTAGATAGCAATTTAGACAGACATGCGTGACGGAATCATACACATATTTAGATAGCAATTTAGACAGACATGCGTGACGGAATCATACACATATTTAGATAGCAATTTAGACAGACATGCGTGACGGAATCATACACATATTTAGGTAGCAATTTAGACAGACATGGGTGACGGAATCATACACATATTTAGGTAGCAATTTAAACAGACATGGGTGGCGGAATTGTACACATATTTAGGTAGCAATTTAAACAGACATGGGTGGCGGAATTGTACACATATTTAGGTAGCAATTTAAACAGACATGGATGGCGGAATTGTACACATATTTAGGAAGCAATTTAGGAACTGGTGGTGGTGACGGCGGCAACGAACGCAGAGAGGACATACGTACATACATACTTGCATACATTGTCTTTTATATAGATAGATAGATAGATAGATAGATAGATAGATAGATAGATAGATAGATAGATAGATAGATAGATAGATAGATAGATAGATAGATAGGAAGGTAGGTAGGTAGGTAGGTAGGTAGATAGATAGATAGATAAGCAGGCAGGCAGGCGGGCGGGCAGGCAGGCAGGCAGGTAGGCAGATAGATAGATAGATAGATAGATAGATAAGCAGGCAGGCAGGCAGGCGGGCGGGCAGGCAGGTAGGCAGATAGATAGATAGATAGATAGATAGATAGATAGATAGATAGATAGATAGATAGATAGATAGATAGATAGATAGATAGATAGATAGATAAAGATGTGGTCAAAAAGATAAGTTTTTGTTCTATGTATAATAAAGACGTTGCCGAAGGATAAGTTGTTGTTCTATATAATAAAGACGTGGTCAAAAAGATAAGTTGTTGTTATATGTGGGATAAAGACGTAGCCGAAAGATAAGTTGTTGTTCTATATATAATAAAGACGCGGCCGAAAGGTAAGTTGTATATATAATAAAGACGCGCAGAAAGATAATCTGTTGTTGTTAGTTAGTCGACAGATCATCCTCATTGCACATCGAACCATTCAGTCCATAAGTGCTCGGATCCCCTCCTCAGCAAATCCCGCAGCGTGTAGCGGCTAACGACGCCAGTTCTGTGTTGGTTTATCAATCTTCTTTGGCTTCCTGCGTAGTGTTCTTGTTTGGCCACCCCTCTTTTAATTTGCTGTTCTCGCAGTCTGGCCATGGTTGTAGATTCACAGTCATCACTTGGTTCACGCAAGAGTCTTACTTCTCGTAGAGCATTCAGAATGTCAGCCTGGTCCATGGCGCGTCCGCCCTCCACAGTAGCCTCACCTGCGAGCTTGTCAGCCCGCTCATTTCCTTGTACTCCCGCATGCCCTGGCACGAAGATGAAACTAATCTTTGTCAGCCGAGACCGCTCCAGAGGCAGCAACCATTCTCTTCGGATCGACCCCTCCTCTATCCTCTTGATCATGTTCATTGAGTCGCTAAGGAAACATGCCCTAGTGAATGTCTGTGTCTCGAGCCATGTTATTGCTTTACTTACTGCCATGACTTCCATAGTCAGGCTACTTGTGGTTTCAGTGAAAGCACCAGAGTCCTCCTTCACAATTCTCCCTCCGGCCCGAGCTGTAAAGGCCCATGAGCTTCTCACATGTCGGACGACCGACCCATCTGTGTAGATGACCGCATCACCGTCTAGCGAATTCTCGAAAATCAACGCTTGTACTTCAGCCTCCACAGCAGCCGGATTTTCTTGTCTGCATTTTCTATCTAGTTGGATGCAAACTGAAAAGGATGTGCAGAAATCTGTTGGCACTTGCACCCACTCCTCGCCAGGTTCTAAGTCCTCAAGTGAACACACCTGTTGAAGAATGTCTTCGGCTTGACCCATCCACGACCGTCCTCTTTTTAACCTGCTGCCCTTCACCTTCATAATTTCACTATGCAGTGGATGTTGTGTGTTTGCGTTAACTCTGAGGTAGGCGCGTGCCCTGCAAACTTGTATTCTCTCTTCAATGGTTGGAAAATCAAGAAGGTAGCGCATCGCCCTGCATGCTGTATCTCTTGTACATCCAAGAATAATGCGCATAGCTTCATTCTGTATCCTTTCCATCCTTTCTATCTGCTTACGGCTGAGAGTCAGGATTGCCATTGCATACTCCAAAACAGACATGACCAGCCCCTCGTACAGAAGACATAGATGGCGCTGCTCACAGTTTGCTGCCGCCATCACCCGCATCGCAGCCAAACCCCGCTTGGCCTTTGTTATCACCTGGTCTATGTGCTCATTATAAGCAAGGCTTCGATCAAACCGTATCCCCAGGTAAATCATTGCCTGCGTTCTTTCCACCGTCTCTGAACACAGCATTACAGTTGGTGTTGGAGTGTTGACAATATGATTATTCAACGAGAACCAAGTCACTGTTGCCTTTGTTGGGTTGACCATTGCCCCAGCTTCATCACACCAAGTACTTATGCGTTTGAGTTCGGTTTGTAGTTCCACAGCAACCTGCTCTCTATCCTTACCCTGACGATACACCAAAACATCATCAGCATATGACAATGTCCTGCCAGGTCCAGTGATCTGCTCACTGGTGATTCTCACTGTGTAGGCGTTGAACAGTACCGGAGATAATGGTGATCCCTGTGGTAGGCCAGGATATATTGTTGTTGGTTCCGAAGTCCAACTGCCACATCTAAAAACTACTTTCCGTTGGAAGAGGCTGCAGCGATCCAACTAAGGAGGAATGGACTTACTTTTAGTTCAAGAAGCTGAAGCATTAAAAAATCCAATGGTACTCTGTTGTATGCGTCCTCAAGATCAATCGCTGCAGCAAAGGTTTCAATGCCTGAGTGGAAACCTTCATAGACATCATGGGCAAAGACTGCTGCATTGGTCCAGGTTTCTCTTTTTGGACGGTACCCACCAAGGGTAGGTGGGAAAACACATTGTCTCTCTAGCTGGCTTGATTTTTTCCTGGCAATTACCTTCTCCAGCAGCTTGCCTATTGTATTCTGCATGGTTATAATTCGATATCCCTGAATTTTTGTGTGGTCTTTGTCAGGCTTCGGCAAGGGAATCAGATAGCTGTGTAACCACTCCTCCTTGATGCTAGCACTCTCTATACTGTTGTTGTACATGTCTGCTAGTTTCTCTAGCTCATTGTCGGTACACCTATTGATGTCGTCGTATCTTATGCCATCAGGCCCTGGAGCGCTGTTTTTTGATCGTCGAAGTACAGCCTTGATTTCTTTCACTGTCACTGTGTCTTCATCCGAAGTGTTCTGGGCCTTGCACCTGTCTGAGGTGACCTCCTTGGCCAGATTTCGGCCTCCCATGTCTGTCTGGTTGCTCTGCTCTAGATAGCGTTCAAAGAGGGCTTTGCCCTTGTCCTCGTCAGTCCTCTGCCAGATGAGGTCAGCACCTTGGAAGTCAGAAATGCTCTTATTCTTGACTACACCACTCATGCTTTTATGTAGTCGCCAGAACAATTTCAGTGACTTGTCTGTGCTTACTCTTTGACACACCTCTGCCCATTTTTCGCTTTTAACCACCTTGACCAGTTTTTTGAAATAGGCTTACTTTTGTGTGCATCTCTCTTTCTAAGTGCATGCAGGGACTAGGATGACCAGCTCTGTTCTTCTTGGCATTTTGCCATCTCCTTACAGCACTACGCTTATCCACCCAAGCCTTCTCCACCTCGAAATTCCACCAAGGTGGCTGCTCCCAGCTTTTTTTCCTGCCCTGAAGCTTTCTGCGCTTGTCACGTCTTATTTTACTCACCACATCTTGCCCTGTACTGTCATACTGGAAAGTCTTTACCTTTAGCTTGTGCTGCCTGGTTCTGCCTTTCTCCACCAATATGCTGCAAGGGTGGTGGTCGCTGCCGTGGTGTCCTAGGATACCCCATCTACACACTGTAGTGAGTGAAGGTGAAACCAGCGCCAGATCAATAGCACTGTCCTCATCGCCTGGACGGCTTGCTGTCCTGGTGACACAGCCACTGTTGATACAAACCAGGTCAATGGTTTCAAGTGCAGTCTCGAGCTCCTCCCCCTGTGTATTGGAGGAAATGTTTCCCCATGATCTGCCTTTAGCGTTGAAGTCGCCACAGAAAATAACATTTCTCTCGTGACCTAATATGCCACTTAAGCACTGCCACTTCTAGGCGTCCATACTCGCATTGCGGGCATAAACATTAACCAACACGAATGGTATAGTGGAATGAACTCTCAACGCCTGTATTTGTATATCGTCACTGTCCCAACTGGACATGTCTAGCTCTGACGCCACCATGCTGTCGCGATCGAGAATCGCCATTCCCAGATGTCTGTTGTAGAAACATTTGAAGCCGGCAATTCGGAGTAGCTGATCGCCCAGTCTCGTCTCCTGGAGTGCTACAATATCGTTCCTGTAAACCAGGGTTTCTAAAATAGAGCCCCGTTGTTTTACGCTGGCGCAGTTCCAATACAGAATACGGATATTCCTGAGTCCTAGACGGTGACACTTGAGTCTAAAACGTCTTAAACCACCACGCTTACCTTGCTTCTTTATGCCTGCGCGGCATCCACGCCGCCTCGTTAGGTTGACTGCTGACCGCTCGGAGAACACACGTTGTTCCGCTATGTTGAAAAACCGAATACACAGAAACCACACACGCTGGCAAAAATTCACTCAAGGATTGCTTCGCTCGATGCACAAACTCCGTAGCATCCGCGCAGATCTTGAGTAGAAACTCCTGGTTTTACATCCTGGCACACAAATTACACGCAAGAGATGAATAAATCCATCTCGTACGCGAAACAGTTAACGATCACAAAACAACCCGACCCTCCGTCGCCATCTTAAAACCGGAAGTCTTGTAGCACAACTGAGTATCCAGAATCACACGTTATAAATACTCTTGAGGATAGGTTCTCTAACTTTGAAATGTAACCACCCGGGAAGGTAACCCAGTCAACAAACGCCTCATCTGTTGTTGTATGTATAATAAAGATGTGGCAGAAAGATAAGTTTTTGTTCTACTTATAATAAAGACACGACATCAAGGATAAGAGCGCTCGCTCTTAAACTGCCGGTCTGCTGATGTCGGGGCAGGGGTGCTGGGGAGGGGGAGGCTTGAATCACCACACCAGTGTTAAATCAGACTTAAAAGTTGACTTCTAGTTCAGAAAGCAATGGCAAACTACTAAGCGTAAAATTACCTAGACAATACTCTGGGTTTGATCACAACGTCCTGCGAAGGGCACGCAACATGTGCAGAATCTGTCCGAGTGGCTAGAACGTCGGGCTTACACTACGGAGACCCGGGTTCGAATCGACGGTAAGGCTTTGTACGAACTTTGTCAAAAAGAAAACCCTAACCTGCGCTGTTCGAGGCGGCTGCACTAGCCAGGCGGCGATAATTCCTCGAGCTCAAAAGCCTGTCCTACACCGCCAGGTACAATAGGCTGTAATAACAGTACACGTACAAAAAAAAAAAAAAACAGAGCTGGGCAGGGGGAGGCCAAAAGAGAAGATCAAGGACACTTTGACATAATGGCATGGAGGGACATCAGTGTCAGAAATGACTGGCAGCAAACGAGGCAGAAATCTGTGGCACGTGTATACAAACTTGAAGATTGGCGAATCAGCCATGTGCACATGTGGGTTAGCGCAGCAGACCGGAAGATCACATACTCCAAGACTGCTCACAGTATGACATATCAAGGTATACCGTCTGGACTAGAAACACAACAGTGGGAGATATACTCTATGGACCACTGAGTGAGCTGGAAAAAAAAGCTAAATTCATAGAAAAGACAACATTGCAGATTTAGACAATAAATTTCAAGCGAACGAAAGAAGAAGATATGTATTATGGACCACTGAGAATTAAACTAGACAGTAAAATATAGATAAGAGACACCATTGCAGATGTAGACAATAAATTTCAAGCAAACGACAGAAGAAGAAGAAGAAGAAGAAGAAGAAGAAGAAGAAGAAGAAGAAGAAGAAGAAGAAGAAGAAGAAGAAGAAGAAGAAGAAGAAGAAGAAGAAGAGGGCTTTCGAAACGCAGCTGCAGACGATTTGGCATCAAACCGTCTTGCGTTGGTTTTTTACGAAATGGTATGGATGCCGGTCGTTCAGAAAGCAATGGAAAACTACTGAACGTAAACTTGCCAAGAGATCACAACAGCAAAAAATGGTGTTGATGCGACGCCCCATAAAGAATATGTAACTATGTGGGACGCAGAGGTGTTTCCAAGGCACCAGGGCCGGGTTATATACTGGCCAAGACCTATTGACGCGTCCTCGTCGAGCGTCCTGGGCAACAGGTCCCTTCGGGGTCCTGGCTGAAGTCAATAGGATCGCTGATTCCTCCGAAGTCGGAGAGTGTCTGCCTGTACGGCGAGGAACCACCAGTCTGCACACCAATAAGCCAGACATGGGACAACGGATACTCACGCAAACCTCAGGTCCTGTATGACATCACACTGATGTTGGACAACAGGATGTCTTCATCCGACATACAGGACTTCGCGTTGGAGCTCAAGCCAACGAACACAAGCAAGCAAGCAAGCATG
>JACEFZ010017482.1:0-72407 GCA_014155875.1 Cepaea nemoralis | reverse complement strand
AGCCGAAGAGCATAAAATATACTGCAAGAATAATTATAGCATAAAATATACTGCAAGAATAATTATAGCATAAAATATACTGCGAGAATAATTACAGCATATAGTACACAGAGATAATATTTATAACATACAGTACACTGAGAGAATAATCATAGCTTGTAGTACACTTAGAGATTAATTACAGTATATTGTATATGGTCTTCTCATTCTCAGACAGCTCACTTTATTATCACCTCATTCTCAGACACTACACTAACTTTATTATCTTCTCATTGTCAGACATTGCCCTTGCTCACTTTATTATCACCTCATTCTCAGACACTACACTAACTTTATTATCTTCTCATTGATTATGTGGTTGTTTCGGGATTTGAAATTTAAATATTGAGCACAACACACTACTGGTAACGCCGATCGCATTCTGGTATGAACCTAAGGCCTATCCACGTCAATATGGAAGCACTATACTCGAGTTTCGCCCTCATTTGAGCTCGTCAGTAGTGCATATCCCTGACCGGATCCGGAAACAGTCCCGGATCACGCGTGTGAAGCGGGCGTGCAACCACGCGGTACACACTGGACACACCAAATTATCACAACAGAACATCACAACGCCACCCATCGTAGGCTATGCTCAAGATTGCCCAATCGCCGCGACCGACGTCCGTCAATCGATGGGACCCGAACGATCAGGACTTCTCATTGGCAAGGAACACCAGGCCTCCTAAATCCAGTGAGCAATAATCAATTGATTATGTGGTTGTTTTCCATATTGACGTGGATAGGCCTTAGGTTCATACCAGAATGCGATCGGCGTTACCAGTAGTGGGTTGTGCTCAATATTTAAATATCTTCTCATTCTCAGACACTACATTAACTTTATTATCTTCTCATTCTCAGACAGTGCCCTTGCTCACTGTCAGAATCTTGCTTACAGCAATGACACTGGCTCGTACATACCAACAAGTGTGATACAAAACACGGTCACAGAATGACTTAACGTGACGAACTACACTTACAATGCAAACACTTTATTCACACATCTCACTCGTCGCACCAATTACATGTATCATACAATTACAATGACAATGCAATAATACATTCAATAAATATATCAATACACTACTACACAACTCACAGGCGCACAGTCATATCTTCTCACAGGCGTTCTCTCTATGGCGTTCATACATACGAACATCATTCAATCACGTCTGTCTCCGTCAACACTCCCAAGCCGTCTGCCGGCTACCCACTGTGAGTCTCACTACGCGGGCCTGCGTCACTGCGTGGAGATTAAGTATCACACGCGTTCATCGACTGGCCCTTCCTGTAAACAATATAAAATGACACAAAGTAGTGCAGCTTTACATAACAGAGTTAAGATACATACAGAACGTTGCGGCGATTAGCCTTCATCAGCAAACAAACACATTCACAAACACAACATACAGTCAAGGAGAACTCTTGTGCAGTGTGGTTAGCGTCGCTCACAGGTAGACACCTGGCTGTATTCGCCAGGCGTCATAGACGACGACGCGGTAGAACTAATGGGGAGATTATGACAGTCTCCCCCTCTCCATTTCATGAAAGGACTTTTGCCTTTCATGTACTCTATATACATATATGGTTTATTTACTAAACCTGTCAGAATCGACCCATTACTTGTCGTCTGATCTGACACTTTAGTTTACTTTTGAAATGTGCAAATAATTGTAAGTTATATCCACTCATTCATCAATGCTGCTAAGAAGCAACACTCATCAAGTGCAATGCACTCGATGGGTTATTACCTTTAGTTGTAATATGACACAGCCAGTCCGGTAGCTATTCAGCGAACTCGCAACTACCTCTCGACAGATAAAAAAAATTGCAAAAACGACATGTCAGACTGCGAGCCGTCTTCCTATAAGATGACTCCAACATTTGACCTCAACCTCATTTGGTTGGAGAGTTTTATGAAGGTCTACAACTTGGGTAATTAATACCATGCACAGGTGACGTCATCTTGATGTGTCACCAACCTGGTAACCTGAAAATGGCTTTTACACATGTTACACATTATTACAAATTTCAATTTTTTCCCTTGAAACAAATACAAAATCAATGGGGGATAATTTCAACATGCTGTCAAAGAAAATAAATTACATTAGAAAATTACTTTCTAAGCGTCATAGATTGATGCTTATTGTCGTAGTAATCCTTTATTACTTTAGTGTCGTCCCTGGAGTGAGGGGAATCAACACCCACAATTTTGTAACCCAATATTATTGTCCTAGAGAAACCACCAGAATCCGTCCACAAGACTCCCTTAGTCTGTAGATACCTCTTTCTTACTCTCACTCACCCCTGGATCATGCCCCCTCTCATTCTTCCCCAACACAACATACTCAACAACTCTAGCTTTAACAAATAAATACAACAATTAATTTATTAAAACAAAGAGTATGTGTGTGAGAGGTGTGTGTGTGTAATGTGTAGAATGTGTGTCGAATATTCTAATGTGTATGTAGAATCAGACCAGTGAATCAGGAGCAAAGTCTGTTACATCACTGTGCTGAGCACACAACAGCACCATGTATTCCGGACAGTGAACCTCACCCAGAAGATGTTTCTCCGTCCACGTGACGACTTTCTCCGATAACGCTCGAACAAACAGGATGCTGGTCATCAGTTAGACACTGTTCGATCTTGGTCTTCACTCTAACAAACACGGTGAAGTTACTCTGTTTAATAATGTTTGTTGAACAGAGAATCTTTCAATTAACTGAAATGTCACTTGGGAAAATCTACTGTTCACAAGTCTCTGATTATAAGATTTTCCCCCTCTTTAACAAACAACCTATTAATGTTTCTAGGTAGATGTATATATATATATATATATATATATATATATATATATATATATATATATATATATATATATATATATATATATATATGTATATATTATAGTGTGTGTCCTTGGTATATGAGTTATGAATCTTCGGCAATGAAGCTTATCACTCAGTAAACACAACACTTATGTTCATCAAGTCCGGCTCAGCAGAAGCCAGGTTTCTGCAGACCAACTAGGTTCTGAGCCCCGTGTAAAAGCCTCTCAGTAACCTCTGTCTTCATTCCGTGAGCCATCATTGTATAAAACTTTGAAACTGCTTCTTCTTAATAAATCATCGCACACTCAAGTGGAACCTGCTGAGTAGAGAACATCATGGTGAGAGCAACTCAATCCTGACCGTAATTAGGTGAGTGTAGGCCAATAGCAGCACTCAGATCTATAACAGAGATCCGATCTCTGTCATACGGCCAAATAGCTCATCACATTGGTCTTAGACATGGCAACACCAGGAAAGAATAAAGGAACGGGTAGAAACCCAGCAGATGCCCTACTGGAAGATCCTACCTTTTCACATTCCCCTCCTCCCTCCCAACCATCCTCAATCTCTCTAATTATTATCCCACTACATTGTCCTCAACTCCCTGAGTAAAATGATATATCACACAAGCTAGTTAAAGCCATACAATAGGACACTAGTGCCGACGCTCCTATAATACTTTCTAGCACCGCACTTATAGAACATTCTATCACCGCACCTATAATACATTATATCACCGCACAGTACTGTACTCTATTCCTAATCATACTCTAAGTTAGATATGATTAATAGAATACCATATGCCTATTCCGGTTGATGATTGAGACTATGCAATCACAGACTGGATCTATGTCCGCCGATACATTATCAACACTTTGACACTATAGTCTCTTTCAATTAACACAACTCGGAATACTGCGCCGATCTTTAACACTTCAGAATTTTTGGTCGACTCCTCCAACTTGTTTACCTCAACTGGTTTTATATCGGGGCTTGAGTGACGTCACCAATTTGTCTAGACGCAGAGGCGTCGAGAAGTTGTTTTTCTCTTTATTTTTCCCAACTCAATGTGAACATCTGGCTGGTGTCCCCTTTCATCTGGGAAATTGTTTGTCTCATACAACAAAGATCCTGGCACTTCCGAGAGTCCCGCTAGTCTGGGATCTGGGGAATCATGTCCCCTACATCACACAATGCAACCGACGTGTTGTCAGACATTTTGTCTACACTTCAAAGGCTAACAACCGCCTTGGCAGACGTCTGGCGTTATTGTTCGTCTCGAGCAACAACTTGTTAACAAATTTCCGACTGGGGTAGACATTTGACGCGACGTATTTTGTTCCTCAGTCTATACAACATCAAAGGGTTTGCCGGTGTTTGTGCAGACGAATGTCTCTTTTTTTTTCATCGATCGAACCATCAAGTTTATTTTTCGTGACATAGGCCCCCTCCTAAGAGAGTAGTCCGCAACAACTCTTTCTTCTTGGAAGTTCGATCCAGATGATCTATTCCTCTTCATCAGGAGCTGGATGTCTAGACAGGAAATCAGCTCCAACATTTTCCTTTCCAGGTATATACTCCACTGTAAAGTGGTATGGCTGAAGTAGCAACGACCACCGCATCAAACGGGCGTTGAGCTTCTGAGAAGTGGCCAGGAACATCAAGGGTTGATGATCCGACTGAACTCGAAACTGAACTCCATACAAATAGGGCTGGAATTTTTGCACGGCCCATACGAGAGACAAACACTCTCTCTCGACGGTCGAATAATTCCTCTCAGCCGGGAGAAGTTTCTTGCTTGCGTATGCCACTGGTTTCGAAACTGAAGCATCGATCTTTTCCTTCCTGTAACAAGGCTACCCCAATCCTAATCCCACTTGCATCCGTTCTCAACACAAATGGTTTGGAAAGGTCCGGGAGCTGTAACACAGGTTTGCTGACCAAGGCCTCCTTCAACTGACTGTAGGCACTCTCACATTCTGGTGTCCAAACGATTTGGTCCGGGAATCCCTTTTTCAAGGTTTCCGTTAATGGAGCTCCCAGTTCAGTGAAATGTGGGATAAATTTGTGGTAGAACCCACACAACGAGAGAAAAGATCGCACATCTTTCTTCGTTTTTGGCCTTGGAGCACTTCTGATTTTCTCTAGGTTCTTTTCCTCTGGGACAATGTGTCCTGGAGTGATGGTGTGACCTAGAAATTCCAGAGTCTGGTAACCAATCATGCACTTGGTTGGGCGAGCAGTAAGCCCTGCTTCCTTGAGCCTATTGAAAACTCTTTCCAAGGATTGTAAATGGTCATCCAAGCTGTCACTGGAAATCAGAATATCATCCATGAATGAGATGATGGACGGATCCTGTAAAGGATCAAGTAAAGTCCTCATCATGCGAGTAAACACACTAGGTACATTGCTGAGTCCAAAGGGCATGACCTTGAATTCGTAATGTCCACTGGGTATACTGAAAGACAGCAGTGGTCTGGTTTGACCGGAATCTGATAATACCCGCGACTCAGATCCACCTTTGAGAAATACCTTGCCTTATGGAGCCTCGCGAATAACTGAGTTGGATTCGGCAAAGGTTCCACCTGAAATTGTGTATGACTGTTCAGAAGTCGGTAGTCTATACACAACCGGTGTTCTCCACTTGGTTTGCGTAACAAAACCACCCCCGCATTGTATGGGGATGTGGATGGCGCAATCACGTCATCCTCCAGCAGTTTCTGTATTTCCTCCCCCAGGGCCTTTTCTTTAGAGAATGGCACTGGGTAAACCTTTTGGCGAACAGGCTCTTGGGTGGTCAAAGTCATCTCGAACTCCACCAACCTCGTTCGTCCTGGTTTATCAGTCAGTATCTCCTTATGAGACTCGAGAACCTGGGTTATCTTTTCCCTCTCCTGGGAAGTCAGATCAGGGTTCACCTGCACATCCTTGTAGGTTTCCTGGTGTACCAGGGGATATTCCCTGCCCTCGTTGGTTCCCACTTTCTGTCTCCACTGCAACTGCCATTGCCATGAGGTGAGCTGCTTTGTCTCCGGATCTCTCTCGTATTTCCGCAAGAGATTGATATGGAAAATCTTCGACTTTCCCCGGATCCGGATCTGATAGTTGGTCCTGGATATCACCCTTTCCACGGGAAATGGTCCTTGCCAACCTATCTCCAGTTTGTTGTTTCCCGTTGGGAGTAGCAACAAGACTTTGTCTCCCACCTCTAGAGATCTGTCTTTAGACCTACGGTTGTAGTAAGCCGCATGTCTTTTTCTGGCCTTTTTCAAGTTTTGATTCGCCAGAGTCCATCCCTTGTGAAGTTTTTCTTTCAGTTCCTCCACATATTTGTAAGAAGAGATCACTTCTTCTGACGTCCCCTCTTCAGTCCAACTCCTCAACATGGCTTCCAACGGTCCTTTGATTGGACGACCAAACAGCAACGTAGCGGGTGGTAGTCCTGTTGAGCCATGAGGTACTTCCCGATAAGCAAAAAGTGCTGCTGGGATATATTCATCCCACCTATCAGGTTTTTCCTGTGCCAGTTTCCTGAGCATTGTCATCAACGTGCCGTTGAAACGCTCTACTTGTCCATTGGCTTGAGGGTGGTAAGGGCTGGTATGTATATGGTTAGAGTAGAACACACTAAATACCTCCTCCATTAGTTTTCCACAAAACTGGGACCCATTGTCCGTCAGTATTTGATCAGGAAAGCCTAATCTTGTAAAGGCCTCCATCAGTGCGTCCGCCACTCTTTTCGAGTCAATTGTGGTCAACGGTATGGCTTCACCCCACATTGTACAGCAATCCACCATGGTGAGTATGTTCATGTTCCTCTTCCTAGTCCTAGGAAGTGGACCCACAATATCGATGGCTACCCTCTCGAAAGGAGAGTTCATGATGGGCATTTCACCCAAGACCACCGGTGCTGTCCACTGTTTCGGTGCCACCCTCTGGCACTCAGGGCATGACTTCACATACCGACGCACATCACCTATCATTCCCGGCCAATAGTAATAACAGGAAATTCGCTGCATCGTGGCGGCAATACCCATATGCCCACTGAATGAGATGGTATCCCCCATATGAAGAATCTGGGAACGGTGGGCCTTCGGGACCACCAACTTACCATGTAGGTTGTCTCCCCTTCCGGCTCTCCTGTAGAGTATCCTATTCTTCATATAGTACTGCCCCCGTTTGGGTGGATCAGCACTTTTCTGCAGCTTTTTGTAGCAAGGACGTAGAGTAGCATCCTCACTCTGGGCAGTTCGCAACTCCCTTGGCAGTGGGTTAGCCACATTTGCTTCTGCCTCATCCGTTCTCGTCTGAGAGCGAGTCTGTATTGCTCCCATATGGATTGGCTCCCTGGGCATTCCCAGAAAGACATACCAGCAACCGAGGATTACGGGAATAATGGGATCGGTCAACACAGCGGCCTTAATGGTGCCGGTGACATATCTTGACCGAATCTCCACTTTGGCAATGGGCAATTTCATGGCTACAGCACTCTTCTGTGCAGGCTGTATCTCCATGGTCTCACCTGTGAATTGTTCTGGATGTACCAGATCCGCAGAAATCACGGCCTCCCCGTCCAGTCCTGTGTCGTACAAACACTCCACTTGACGACCGGTAACTTCTACCAATTTCACTACAGTTGGTTTATCCTGGTCTGGAGTCTCTTCCTCGGCCTCGACCTGTTCGGTGGGCTCCACCTTAGGTCTCCCGGGGCACACGACTAATTGAGAGTCTCCTGACTTTCCCCTGCAGTCAATAGCATTGTGCGTATTCGCCCTGCAGTGTTTGCACCATTTCCCTGTCCTAGATTTTCTAGTGCCGGACTTTAGTGAGCTCTCCTGGTGGCGAGCTTCCTTGTCGACCTTGGCATTGTCAGTGACCACCTGCGTTGAAGTCACTTGACACGCCGCGAAGTGAGGGTTCTTAGCCTTCGATTTGCAAGCCTTCGTATTGTGAGAAGGTGACTTACAAATCGAACACCACTTCTCCGACCACGGTCGTTTTTGTGTAGAGCTCGAAGTGCTTTTGCTTCCCTCCTTCGTCTTCTCCAAACTCTCCTCTGAAGTTTTAACATATGGTTCCACCTTCTTAGTTCCGTGCTCTTGGATTTCTTCAGGTTATGTTTTTCCTGACTTTTGGTGTTTGTAGAAAGGTTTTATGCTGCCTCCCCATGGACCTCGACGAACCGTTCTGCCAATTTCGTCACCATGCCGATTCGTTCCGCCCCTTGTTCTCCCAAGAATGTCCTGAGAGGTTTCGACATTTGCTTTCGCATCTGGTCGACTACCATGAGCTCTTCCAGACTCTCATAGTCATGCGCGAACCCAGCCAAATCCATCCACTTATGGAGATAGGCTTTCAGACGCAGACTATAGGCGGCAAAAAACTCCCCCGGTTCTCGTTTTGCTCCTCGAAATTTTTTCCGGTAGGTAGTGTGAAGTAACCTCGAATCGTTTCAGCAGAGCCGTTTTCAACTCGTCATAATTGTTCTCGTGTCCTGGCGGCAGGCGAGAATAAACCTCGTAACCGGTCCCACGTAACACCTGGGATAGCTTGAGATTCCATTTGTCACGATCCAGACCCATTGCAACCGACATAGCCTCGAAGCGTTGAAGGTACTGGTCAATCTTCTCCTTGTCCTCCTCGTAGATCGCTAGAGGGAACTTCATAGCATGGTAGCTATGTCCACCTACTGATGTTGAGCCAGGGAGAGAGCAGCCTCCCACTGCTCCCTCAGTTTCCCCACTAGATTGCCTCTTAAGCTTGTCGTAGTAATCCTTTATTACTTTAGTGTCGTCGCTGGAGTGAGGGGAATCAACACCCACATTTTTATTAACCCAATATTATTGTCCTAGAGAAACCACCAGACTCCGTCCACAAAACTCCGTCAATCTGCAGACACCTCTTTCTTACTCTCACTCACCCCTGTATCATGCCCCCTCTCACTCTTCCCCAACACAACATACTCATCAACACTAGCCTCAACAAATAAATACAAAATAATTTATTAAAGCAAAGAGTATGTGTGTGAGAAGTGTGTGTGTAATGTGTAGAATGTATGTCGAATTCTAGTGTGTCTGTAGATTCAGAGCAGCAGATCAGGAGCCAAGTCAGATGATCATCATAGCAAGGGTACGCCACAGCATAATAGCTTAGCATAAGAACACCTCACCCATTGATGCGTCTCTTCTTCCAGACGTCGACTTTCTCCGGGATCCACGGGGTCGACTAGATGCATAATCCTCCGAAAATAGTTATTGTATAATCTTTATCATGGATCTGTCACTCACTATAAAGACTAAGGTCCCTATAACTCAGATAAGTACGGATCTCTGTACTGTGAAAACCAAGTTTCAATGTCACAGGTCTCACATTTGTTCTAATCCCTTTTCATAGATTGTCACACACAAAAGGTTCTAACGTACTTCTTCACTGTACTAAATTATTCCACGAGAACTCCATGGTCAGTGTTCTTTTCTATTCCCTAGTGTTCAGTGGTATGTGGTGAAGAAACGAGTATCACCCAACCTGGATAAAACCCTATTGTAAATGAATTGTTTATAATGATTTGCTCAACTGAGCCAGTCTCGTATGGACCCTCTGGATCCTAGGCCTAGCATAAACAGTGCTGACTGTACTTTCTTCTGGGTATTTATTCATCTTATAAAATAAAGTGAATGTTCATTTGATGTTCTTCTTAATGAGAGTTGACCTCAATCAAACCCAGTGTAGAGCTTCCTCATAGACGTAGGGGAACCTGTTAGAGAAAGAAACCACATCTGGTGAAGGCCGGCTGATACTTATCCCTACTAGCTGAATGTAGGCCTACTGCCTTGCTCAGAGATTTTTATCAGTGAACCAACTCTGTCATAGAGCAGATGAGCTCATCACCTATGTTCGAATTATTCTATGACAAGGAAAGACCAATAAACAGAGTGCAGAACCCCAGTGGGCACCCCATTGAAAGATCCCACTATTGGACAGTTCCCCCATCTCCCAACCCATTCTTAAATCTCTCCAAATATCACCCCACTACACGATTCTCACTAGCAGAGCTAATTCTCCCTTCCCTACTCTATTCTCAACTGACAGAGCTAATCATCACTTCACTACTCTATTCTCAACTAGTAGAGCTAATCATCACGTCACTACTCTATTCTCAACTAGCAGAGCTAATCATTTCCTCACCCTAGCTAGTTTTAACAAGGCTTCTGCCTACATTAATTAGGCCTAAATACACCATAGGTTATACCTTATGCACCACCGCATCACTCATGGATGGCCTCTACAATTTGCCATAAAGACACATGTTATTTAATCTTTAATTAATCTAACACTGTAGAGCTCTCCGAATTCCTATCAGTGGTACAGAAACACGTCAGTGCAGGTCAACCTTTTCTTCAACACTAACTGTAAACAAATCATGTTTTTGTCAAAGAGCCTTGAGTTATTTTAGTGACGTTCCTTTGATGTCACGCTGGTGTCCTCAAGGGCACTAACTATTTCAGAATTATTCTATTCCCCTTGTTCAACCAATGCCAAATTTATCTTCATTGTTTTGACAACCAAAACAAGCCAGTGTTTTTCCTGCATTCTTCCGATCAGCCACAACACATGTCTAAAATTTTCTGTCTGGTGGGGAACTTTCAAAGGACGGCTGCACCGCTTTGATCTCACACCTCCAGGAATACACAACCTGTAGCTGCAAATCAGACTGTCTGTATTATCTGTATCATTTGATTGTTAATCTGCAGTGATTTTCAAGACAAATCTCGAGTTCCCGCATCCGGTACTCGTGCTCCCTTTTCTGAGCTTCTTGTTCAGCTCCCAATCTCTTAGCAGCCTGTTCAGCTTCAAGTTTCTTAGCTGCTTGCTCAGCTTCAAATTTCTTAGCTGCTTGCTCAGCTTCAAGTTTCTTGGCAGCCTGCTCCAACTCCATTTTTCTCAATTCCATATCGGCCTTCCTATTTTCCTTTTCTGCTTGGCGAAAATCCCTCTCCACCTCCTGTATGTAATCTGTTAGTACAGACCCCCGACAATCCCATTGCTTCCCCCGTTGCCTTTAGTTCTGCCAGATATAGCTTTGGAGTGGCCATTTTCCCGAGAGGTAAGATAGCAGATAGAGTGTAGATTAACTCCTAGATAAATATATAGATAATGAACAATTACAGTTAATCTATATATTTACGACCACAACACAACACAATCACTCAGTGACAAGAGCAGAATCAGGACCACAGACTTATGCAGACGTGTGAGGTGTGAACAGGTAAGATATGTGTCTTAACCCCTATCCACATTCACTCTAGCTGGATTCTCTCTCTAACAATATCTCCGTCCTCTAACTAAAGATCCCGTGTCAAAAGACCCCGTTGTTAGAAGATCCCGCTTACAAGAGATCCCGCTGTCCAAATATCACGTTTACGAGCTCCCAAAAATTGTCGTAGTAATCCTCTATTACTTTAGTGTCGTCCATGGAGTGAGGGGAATCAACACCCACAATTTTTTAACCCAATATTATTGTCCTAGAGAAACCACAAGAATCCGTCCACAAAACTCCCTCAGTCTGTAGACACCTCTTTCTTACTCTCACTCACCCCTGGATCATGCCCCCTCTCATTCTTCCCCAACACAACATACTCAACAACTCTAGCTTTAATAAATAAATACAACAATTAATTTATTAAAACAAATAGTATGTGTGTGAGAGGTGTGTGTGTGTGTAATGTGTAGAATGTGTGTCGAATATTCTAATGTGTATATAGAATCAGACCAGTGAATCAGGAGCAAAGTCTGTTACATCACTGTGCCTGAGCACACAACAGCACCATGTATTCCGGACAGTGAACCTCACCCAGAAGATGCTTCTCCGTCCACGTGACGACTTTCTCCGATAACGCTCGAACAAACAGGATGCTGGTCATCAGTTAGACACTGTTCGATCTTGGTCTTCACTCTGGAAAGAATAAAGGAACGGGTAGAAACCCAGCAGATGCCCTACTGGAAGATCCTACCTTTTCACATTCCCCTCCTCCCTCCCAACCATCCTCAATCTCTCTAATTATTATCCCACTACATTGTCCGCAACTCCCTTAGTAAAATGATATATCACACAAGCTAGTTAAAGCCATACAATAGGACACTAGTGCCGACGCTCCTATAATACTTTCTAGCATCGCACTTATAGAACATTCTATCACCGAACCTATAATACATTATATCACCGCACAGTACTGTACTCTATTCCTAATCATACTCTAAGTTAGATATGATTAATAGACTACCATATGCATATTCCGGTTGATGACTGAGGCTATGCAATCACAGACTGGATCTATGTCCGCCTATACATTACCAACACTTTGACACTATAGTCTCTTTCAATTAACACAACTCGGAATACTGCGCCGATCTTTAACACTTCAGAATTTTTGGTCGACTCCCCCAACTTGTTTACCTCAACTGGTTTTATATAGGAGCTTGAGTGACGTCACCAATTTGTCTAGACGCAGAGGCGTCGAGAAGTTGTTTTTCTCTTTATTTTCCCAACTCAATGTGAACATCTGGCTGGTGTCCCCTTTCATCTGGGAAATTGTTTGTCTCATACAACAAAGATCCTGGCACTTCCGAGAGTCCCGCTAGTCTGGGATCTGGGGAATCATGTCCCCTACATCACACAATCCAACCGACGTGTATTCAGACATTTCGTCTACACTTCAAAGGCTAACAACCGCCTTGGCAGACGTCTGGCGTTATTGTTCGTCTCGAGCAACAATTTGTTAACAAATTGCCGACCGGGGTAGACATTTGACGCGACGTATTTTGTTCCTCAGTCTATACAACATCAAAGGGTTTGCCGGTGTTTGTGCAGACGAATGTCTCTTTTTTTTTTCATCGATCGAACCATCAAGTTTATTTTTTCGTGACACTTATTGACAATAGCGAACTAAATGTCACTATTGTGAACAAGTGAATCAAGTTATGATTCTCTGATACATCTATTAAAATCCTACATACAATATGAATATGTAATCTTTCAGCTCACAGAGTTTAAATACATCGTAAATTCTTTGTGAGGATGACATTATAGTCTGCTACTTTTCGAATAAATTTATATAACCACCGGAAATGCACAGCTTGTGTGTTAAGTTGTCGATAACACAGTGTTCTTCCGTCTGGATGTTACTGAAAGGAACGGAGGATACAGTTCTTAAGGACAGCTGCTGGATTAACTCTTTCTTTCCCGATGTTGTTCTGTAGAACTCAGATGTCCCAGTCTCTCTCGCACTGGTTAAAATACGCCTGAACTTTCTGCGTGGCAGGTACTGCGGATATTTTCACAGTTATAGTGAAGTAAGTCTTGCACTCCTGTAGCACTGTTCGTAACACTGTTATATATAATTAAAATAATGTGTCCTTTCTAACACATACACACAAGTATTCGTCACATGCATTACTATAATTATAAAGTATATACACAATACATTTACATTGGGAAATAGTCCCTATCACATAATCTGTACAGCGTTACTGAAAAACATTTCATAGTGCGATGTGTTGCTGAGCGTTATTTTACTCTGCAGATTTTTCATTCATCTGCTGTGTGCGCTCAGACACCATTGGGCTTATGGGTGTGTCGCAAGGACATCGTGGTAGAAGATCAGCAATCGTATTATCGGTGCCAGAGATATGCCTGACTTCGAAACTGAAATCTTGCAATAACAATGCTCATCTCGCCACTCTGTGGTTGTTAGGCGTTCCTATAGCAATAAATTTCAACGGACTATTGTCTGTCTCTACTATGAAGTGTGTTCCAAGAAGGAACCTAGACAGTTTTCTAACTGAAAACACAAGAGCCAAAGCCTCAATTTCCGGCGTCGACCAAGAACGTTCTCTGGCCTTTAGTTTACGACTTACATAATATACAGGATGTAGAATTAGATTGTGTTCCTGTAGCAGTACGGCCCCAATCGCTACGGAGCTCGCGTCTGTTCGCAATCTGAAAATAATACCCAAACTTGGTAATTTCAAAATGGGATTAATGGAAAAATAAGACAATACTTTTGTAAATGCAGGTCTTAAGCATTCGTTGTTTACAATTTTGTTAGATTTGTCTTTCGTTAGTAAGTTAGTGAAACATTCTGTCAAAGTGGCAAAGTTTGGTATAAATTGTCTGTAGTAATTCAACAGACCTAGTACACTTCGCACTTCTTTCTTTGTGGTTGAAGTGACAATTTCAGAATACGTGACACGATGTTATCCTGACTTGTGTTCCCCTTCTTTTTCCCAGGTTATGTTTTTCCTGACTTTGGTGTTTGTAGAAAGGTTTTATGCTGCCTCCCCATGGACCTCGACGAACCGTTCTGCCAATTTCGTCACCATGCCGATTCGTTCCGCCCCTTGTTCTCCCAAGAATGTCCTGAGAGGTTTCGACATTTGCTTTCGCATCTGGGCGACTACCATGAGCTCTTCCAGACTCTCATAGTCATGCGCGAACCCAGCCAAATCCATCCACTTATGGAGATAGGCTTTCAGACGCAGACTATAGGCGGCAAAAAACTCCCCCGGTTCTCGTTTTGCTCCTCGAAATTTTTTCCGATAGGTGTGTGAAGTAACCTCAAATCGTTTCAGCAGAGCCGTTTTCAACTCGTCATAATTGTTCTCGTGTCCTGGCGGCAGGCGAGAATAAACCTCGTAACCGGTCCCACGTAACACCTGGGATAGCTTGAGATTCCATTTGTCACGATCCAGACCCATTGCAACCGACATAGCCTCGAAGCGTTGAAAGTACTGGTCAATCTTCTCCTTGTCCTCCTCGTAGATCGCTAGAGGGAACTTCATAGCATGGTAGCTATGTCCACCTACTGATGTTGAGCCAGGGAGAGAGCAGCCTCCCACTGCTCCCTCAGTTTCCCCACTAGATTGCCTCTTAAGCTTGTCGTAGTAATCCTTTATTACTTTAGTGTCGTCGCTGGAGTGAGGGGAATCAACACCCACATTTTATTAACCCAATATTATTGTCCTAGAGAAACCACCAGACTCCGTCCACAAAAACTCCGTCAATCTGCAGACACCTCTTTCTTACTCTCACTCACCCCTGGATCATGCCCCCTCTCACTCTTCCCAACACAACATACTCAACAACACTAGCCTTAACAAATAAATACAAAAATAATTTATTAAAGCAAGAGTATGTGTGTGAGAAGTGTGTGTGTAATGTGTAGAATGTATGTCGAATTCTAGTGTGTCTGTAGATTCAGAGCAGCAGATCAGGAGCCAAGTCAGATGATCATCATAGCAAGGGTACGCCACAGCATAATAGCTTAGCATAAGAACACCTCACCCATTGATGCGTCTCTTCTTCCAGACGTCGACTTTCTCCGGGATCCACGGGGTCGACTAGATGCATAATCCTCCGAAAATAGTTATTGTATAATCTTTATCATGGATCTGTCACTCACTATAAAGACTAAGGTCCCTATAACTCAGATAAGTACGGATCTCTGTACTGTGAAAACCTAGGTTTCAATGTCACAGGTCTCACATTTGTTCTAATCCCTTTTCATAGATTGTCACACACAAAAGGTTCTAAAGTACTTCTTCACTGTACTAAATTATTCCACGAGAACTCCATGGTCAAGTGTTCTTTTCTATTCCCTAGTGTTCAGTGGTATGTGGTGAAGAAACGAGTATCACCCAACCTGGGTGAAAATCCCTATTGTAAATGAATCGTTTATAATGATTTGCTCAACTGAGCCAGTTCTCGTATGGACCCTCTGGATCCTAGGCCTAGCATAACAGTGCTGACTGTACTTTCTTCTGGGTATTTATTCATCTTATAAAATAAAGTGAATGTTCATTTGATGTTCTTCTTAATGAGAGTTGACCTCAATCAAACCCAGTGTAGAGCTTCCTCATAGACGTAGGGGAACCTGTTAGAGAAAGAGACCACATCTGGTGAAGGCCGCTGATACTTATCCCTACTAGCTGAATGTAGGCCTACTGCCTTGCTCAGAGAGTTTTATCAGTGAACCAACTCTGTCATAGAGCAGATGAGCTCATCACCTATGTTCGAATTATTCTATGACAAGGAAAGACCAATAAACAGAGTGCAGAACCCCAGTGGGCACCCCATTGAAAGATCCCACTATTGGACAGTTCCCCATCTCCCAACCCCATTCTTAAATCTCTCCAAATATCACCCCACTACACGATTCTCACTAGCAGAGCTAATTCTCCCTTCCCTACTCTATTCTCAACTGACAGAGCTAATCATCACTTCACTACTCTATTCTCAACTAGTAGAGCTAATCATCACGTCACTACTCTATTCTCAACTAGCAGAGCTAATCATTTCCTCACCCTAGCTAGTTTTAAACAAGGCTTCTGCCTACATTAATTAGGCCTAAATACACCATAGGTTATACCTTATGCACCACCGCATCACTCATGGATGGCCTCTACAATTTGCCATAAAGACACATGTTATTTAATCTTTAATTAATCTAACACTGTAGAGCTCTCCGAATTCCTATCAGTGGTACAGAACACGTCAGTGCAGGTCAACCTTTTCTTCAACACTAACTGTAAACAAATCATGTTTTGTCAAAGAGCCTTGAGTTATTTTAGTGACGTTCCTTTGATGTCACGCTGGTGTCCTCAAGGGCACTAACTATTTCAGAATTATTCTATTCCCCTTGGTTCAACCAATGCCAAATTTATCTTCATTGTTTTGACAACCAAAACAAGCCAGTGTTTTTCCTGCATTCTTCCGATCAGCCACAACACATGTCTAAAATTTTCTGTCTGGTGGGGAACTTTCAAGGACGGCTGCACCGCGTTTGATCTCACAACCTCCAGGAATACACAACCCTGTAGCTGCAAATCAGACTGTCTGTATTATCTGTATCATTTGATTGTTTAATCTGCAGTGATTTTCAAGACAAATCTCGAGTTCCCGCATCCGGTACTCGTGCTCCCTTTTCTGAGCTTCTTGTTCAGCTCCCAATCTCTTAGCAGCCTGTTCAGCTTCAAGTTTCTTAGCTGCTTGCTCAGCTTCTCAAATTTCTTAGCTGCTTGCTCAGCTTCAAGTTTCTTGGCAGCCTGCTCCAACTCCATTTTCTCAATTCCATATCGCCTTCCTATTTTCCTTTCTGCTTGGCGAAAATCCCTCTCCACCTCCTGTATGTAATCTGTTAGTACAGACCCCGACAATCCCATTGCTTCCCCGTTGCCTTTAGTTCTGCCAGATATAGCTTTGGAGTGGCCATTTTCCCGAGAGTAAGATAGCAGATAGAGTGTAGATTACTCCTAGATAAATATATAGATAATGAACAATTACAGTTAATCTATATATTTACGACCACAACACAACACAATCACTCAGTGACAAGAGCAGAATCAGGACCACAGACTTATGCAGACGTGTGAGGTGTGAACAGGTAAGATATGTGTCTTAACCCCTATCCACATTCACTCTAGCTGGATTCTCTCTCTAACAATATCTCCGTCCTCTAACTAAAGATCCCGTGTCAAAAGACCCCGTTGTTAGAAGATCCCGCTTACAAGAGATCCCGCTGTCCAAATATCACGTTTACGAGCTCCCAAAAATTGTCGTAGTAATCCTCTATTACTTTAGTGTCGTCCATGGAGTGAGGGGAATCAACACCCACAATTTTTTAACCCATATTATTGTCCTAGAGAAACCACCAGAATCCGTCCACAAAACTCCCTCAGTCTGTAGACACCTCTTTCTTACTCTCACTCACCCCTGGATCATGCCCCTCTCATTCTTCCCCAACACAACATACTCAACAACTCTAGCTTTAATAAATAAATACAACAATTAATTTATTAAAACAAATAGTATGTGTGTGAGAGGTGTGTGTGTGTGTAATGTGTAGAATGTGTGTCGAATATTCTAATGTGTATATAGAATCAGACCAGTGAATCAGGAGCAAAGTCTGTTACATCACTGTGCTGAGCACACAACAGCACCATGTATTCCGGACAGTGAACCTCACCCAGAAGATGCTTCTCCGTCCACGTGACGACTTCTCCGATAACGCTCGAACAAACAGGATGCTGGTCATCAGTTAGACACTGTTCCGATCTTGGTCTTCACTCTGGAAAGAATAAAGGAACGGGTAGAAACCCAGCAGATGCCCTACTGGAAGATCCTACCTTTTCACATTCCCCTCCTCCCTCCCAACCATCCTCAATCTCTCTAATTATTATCCACTACATTGTCCGCAACTCCCTTAGTAAAATGATATATCACACAAGCTAGTTAAAGCCATACAATAGGACACTAGTGCCGACGCTCCTATAATACTTCTGAGCATCGCACTTATAGACATTCTATCCACCGAACCTAATAATACATTATATCACCAGCACAGTACTGTACTCTATTCCTAATCATACTCTAAGTTAGATATGATTAATAGACTACCATATGCATATTCCGGTTGATGACTGAGGCTATGCAATCACAGACTGGATCTATGTCCGCCTATACATTACCAACACTTTGACACTATAGTCTATTTCAATTAACACAACTCGGAATACTGCGCCGATCTTTAACACTTCAGAATTTTGGTCGACTCCCCCAACTTGTTTACCTCAACTGGTTTTATATAGGAGCTTGAGTGACGTCACCAATTGTCTAGACGCAGAGGCGTCGAGAAGTTGTTTTCTCTTTATTTTCCCAACTCAATGTGAACATCTGGCTGGTGTCCCCTTTCATCTGGGAAATTGTTTGTCTCATACAACAAAGATCCTGGCACTTCCGAGAGTCCCGCTAGTCTGGGATCTGGGGAATCATGTCCCCTACATCACACAATCCAACCGACGTGTATTCAGACATTTCGTCTACACTTCAAAGGCTAACAACCGCCTTGGCAGACGTCTGGCGTTATTGTTCGTCTCGAGCAACAATTTGTTAACAAATTGCCGACCGGGGTAGACATTTGACGCGACGTATTTTGTTCCTCAGTCTATACAACATCAAAGGGTTTGCCGGTGTTTGTGCAGACGAATGTCTCTTTTTTTTTCATCGATCGAACCATCAAGTTTATTTTTCGTGACACTTATTGACAATAGCGAACTAAATGTCACTATTGTGAACAAGTGAATCAAGTTATGATTCTCTGATTACATCTATTAAAATCCTTACATACAATATGAATATGTAATCTTTCAGCTCACAGAGTTTAAATACATCGTAAATTCTTTGTGAGGATGACATTATAGTCTGCTACTTTTCGAATAAATTTAATAACCACCGGAAATGCACAGCTTGTGTGTTAAGTTGTCGATAACACAGTGTTTCTTCCGTCTGGATGTTACTGAAAGGAACGGAGGATACAGTTCTTAAGGACAGCTGCTGGATTAACTCTTTCTTTCCCGATGTTGTTCTGTAGAACTCAGATGTCCCAGTCTCTCTCGCACTGGTTAAAATACGCCTGAACTTTCTGCGTGGCAGGTACTGCGGATATTTTCACAGTTATAGTGAAGTAAGTCTTGCACTCCTGTAGCACTGTTCGTAACACTGTTATATATAATTAAAATAATGTGTCCTTTCTAACACATACACACAAGTATTCGTCACATGCATTACTATAATTATAAAGTATATACACAATACATTTACATTGGGAAATAGTCCCTATCACATAATCTGTACAGCGTTACTGAAAAACATTTCATAGTGCGACTGTGTTGCTGAGCGTTATTTACTCTGCAGATTTTTCATTCATCTGCTGTGTGCGCTCAGACACCATTGGGCTTATGGGTGTGTCGCAAGGACATCGTGGTAGAAGATCAGCAATCGTATTATCGGTGCCAGAGATATGCCTGACTTCGAAACTGAAATCTTGCAATAACAATGCTCATCTCGCCACTCTGTGGTTGGTAGGCGTTCCTAGTAGCAATGAATTTCAACGGACTATTGTCTGTCTCTACTATGAAGTGTGTTCCAAGAAGGAACCTAGACAGTTTTCTAACTGAAAACACAAGAGCCAACGCCTCAATTTCCGGCGTCGACCAAGAACGTTCTCTGGCTCTTTAGTTTACGACTTACATAATATACAGGATGTAGAATTAGATTGTGTTTCCTGTAGCAGTACGGCCCCAATCGCTACGGAGCTCGCGTCTGTTCGCAATCTGAAAATAATACCCAAACTTGGTAATTTCAAAATGGGATTAATGGAAAAATAAGACAATACTTTTGTAAATGCAGGTCTTAAGCATTCGTTGTTTACAATTTTGTTAGATTTGTCTTTCGTTAGTAAGTTAGTGAAACATTCTGTCAAAGTGGCAAAGTTTGGTATAAATTGTCTGTAGTAATTCAACAGACCTAGTACACTTCGCACTTCTTTCTTTGTGGTTGGAAGTGACAATTTCAGAATACGTGACACGATGTTATCGTCAGTAGTGACAAAGCCATTACAAATTTTATATCCCAAAAAGGAAATTTCCTGTTAGGCAATGTCAACTTTCGATGGTTTGACTGTCAGTCCGTGCTGTTTGATGCGGTCAAATGTCTGCTCTAATGTTGTCACATGGTCTGTCATAGTCTTTGTATGTACACATGTGTCGTCCATGTATGAAATGATATTTCGTCCGGTTTTTGAACAGTTTAAACGTGGATGCATCATCCTTATTGGATTATTTGAACAGTGTAAATATGAGGGTAGCATCCATCTTGAATCAGTTGTAAAATAGGATTGAACGTGTGTGTAAGCGGAAAGTTTTGGAAAGAAAGTAACATGGAAAGCAAGTTGTTGAATGTTTTGAACGGACGACAGTACGACTAACAAACATACTAGACAGCACACAAACCTACAAAACTTAGTTGACAACGCATACACCACACAAACATACATGTCCTAATATTTTCTTATTCCAAAAGCAACAGGTTTTTGTTGTGTCTTCCGAAGTGACTAAGAAGTGAAGTCCATTTTTCCGAGTAGTAACGTTTAGGCAGCCATTCTCTGGAACAGGTCTCCATCGGTCTCCAGAGCTCCAAAGATCACTTAAGTATTATTTTTTTTTCACATATACTTTTGTGTGTAGGCTTAGGCACAGGTTGTATTTGATAAATCCTGTACAAATTATTTATTAACACCTTAATTTACTTTTTGTGTACATTCAGTGTATTTCATATATTTCATCATGTCTACATTGAATGATTTCATCGAATCTGGTTTGAAATTAAAGTTAACGGGTGATGAGTTGACGAAATGGAGTGAGACAAAGTATGCTAAGTATATACAACGGGATGACAGAGCAGCTGAAACAGAGCTGAAAAAGGCAGAAATAGTAGATTGGGGTAGTATAGATGATATATTGTAGAGATATAGTAGATTGTGGTAGTATAGATGATATATGGTAGAGATATAGTAGATTGTGGTAGTATAGATGATATATGGTAGAGATATAGTAGATTGTGGTAGTATATATGATATATGGTAGAGATATAGTAGATTGTGGTAGTATAGATGGTGTATGGTAGAGATATAGTAGATTGTGGTAGTATAGATGGTGTATGGTAGAGATATAGTAGATTGTGTTAGTATAGATGGTGTATGGTAGAGATATAGTAGATTGTGTTAGTATAGATGGTGTATGGTAGAGATATAGTAGATTGTGGTAGTATAGATGGTATATGGTAGAGACATAGTGTCAGGGTCTTAAACCTGGCTCGTTATACCTAACACATGTGAGACAAGTACAAGTACAACATGATTGGACTTGACACACAACGATACTAAGTTCAATGGATTTATTTACAAGTCACATGCAATACGATCTAGTTTGGCATGTGATGATCATTACAATACATATGCAATACATTAATACACTTACAGACAACCCACAGCTTTACAGTCTATCTCACAAGATATACAAGCATTCGCCTTTCGGGCACAGAACTACACAAAGCCTTTCTCTACCCACACGTCCAGTCCTGTCAGAGTACCCAAGCGGTCTGTCTGTTTCTCGCACAGCGCTTTCCCTCTGTGGATTGGCTTCACGAGGACTGCGTGCGTCTTGCTTTGTCCTTGCCTGACCGCTGGCTATCACGTCAGCCAGCAACTCGCGGGCAGGTAACTAGTACTCGCCTGGCGGGCGTAACGATGTTACTGCATCCCGGTTGGGGACTATTCGCCTGGCGGGCGTAACGATGTTCCTGCATCTCGGTTGGAGACATTCGAGATTCTGACACGCTCCCCCGGGGCTTATTCATGAAAGATCTTATCTTTCATGTATACTCTATATATGTACAGGGTTACTATTTTAACCATGTCAGAATCGACCTTTCTGTTGTTATGTAAAGCATAGAAATACATAAGAATACATATATTGGCATAGAAATACATAAGAAATGCAAGTTGTATGTTTAAGACCATGTGGTGTTCAATCTTTACCACTTTACAAGTTTCATCCTCTCGATGGATGATCACCTGAGTTGCAATATTGACCCAGTCAGATCGGTAGCACCAGCTTCCAAAGCAACTACCTCGCAACCTCTTAAAAAAAATAATAATATGCTTTTTGTAACAAAAAACATCGGGTAAGACTGTAATACGTCTTTTTTATAAGCCGTATTCAACGCTCAAGCTACGACCTCATTTGGCCGGGAGCTCTTCTGTCGGTCTACAACGTCGGTAACCCTATACCATACCCAGTTGATGATTTCTTGGAGTGTTGACAATCTGGCAACACAATGGCTATTTATATACAACACATATTCAAATACATTTCAAATTACCGCCCTTGGTGTAATCATGTAACAACAATTAAATGAAAGAAACATAATTTCAAAAACTATCAAATCTAATCTATTACAATTATTCTTCTATGTCTCAGCGTCATAGCTTGATGCTTTTCCATACTAGCGAAAAAATGTCGATAGTGTGAATAAGTGAATCAAGATATGATTCTAAGATTACACTAGTTGAAAAAATATTAATACACAATTCGTGTATTCGAAATTGGTGTTTCATAATTCTTCTAGAAGCGTCATAACTTTTTAAGGTTTTGTTTATCGGCTGCTACTTTTGGTCTAAATTTACAAATTATCCGGAAGTACACACGAACAGTTGATGTTGTTGAAAATTCTATAACACACTTGTTCCGGTCTGATGTAGGAGTTCGGAATGTGAAACTGTTCTGATAGTTCATGTGTTCGTTGTTTCACTGGAAAACTTCTGGATTTCGATTGACTGCAGTGGTGTAAATGTCAAAGTTCAGTTCACTCTTTCAGTCACGGATTAAAATATCACTGGATATGTTCCACTCGCAGATACCACTGATAACTTGGATAGTTCGCTTGAGGTAAGTTCAGAGCGACTGTGGCACTGTTCTTGTTTCGTAATATGTACAATTAATATTGTTCGCTTTCTACCACACGCTACACAATTATTCAAGACAATTACTACATTAATAATAAAATAAGAAAAATATATATAGTGGGAATGAACCCTATCACATCTCATAATAGACGTACACAGCTTTCGTGGAAAAACTTCACCGATGGCTGTGTTGGTCTGAGTGTTTTCTAACACACTGCACTCAGACATTAGTGCTTACTGGGTCGTTCGGACAACGGGACAAAAGATCAGCAATCGTGTTGGTTATGCCAGCGATATGTCGAACTTCAAAGCTGTAATCTTGAAGCAAAAGATACCAGCACGCTATCATCTGGTTGGTAGGTACCCCTGAAGTAATAAATTTTAATGGGCTGTTGTCGGACTCTACAATAAAATGACGTCCCAGGAGGAATCTGGACAATTTAGTTATACCCACCACTAGAGCAAGGGCTTCCAATTGTGGTGTCGACCACGCGCGTTCTCTTGGTTTCAATTTTCTAGAGACGTAGTATACAGGATGTAGAATGCTGTCATGTTCCTTTAACAGAACTGCCCCAATCGCCACGGAGCTCGCGTCTGTGCGCAATCTGAAAGGAATATGTAAATTTGGCAATTTGAGAATGGGATTCTTTAAACTATTCTCAGAAAAATAAGATAACACTTTCTGGAATGCAAATTTTAGGCATTCATTGTTTACAATCTTCTCAGGTTGGTTTTTAGTTAGTAGGTTAGTAAATTTTTCTGTCAGTTCAGCAAAATCTGGTATGAACTGCCTATAATAATTTAATAGTCCTAACACACTTCTGACTTGCTTCTTTGTAGTCGGAAGTGAGAGTTTGAGTATTTTGGACACGATGTAATCGTCTGTCGTGACAGAGCCATTAGATAATTTATACCCCAAGAAGGAGATTTCTTGATAGGCTATGTCTACTTTTGTAGGCTTCACCGTCAGTCCGTGCTGTCTGATCCGTTCAAATGTCTGGTGTAATGTCTGCATTTTATGGGTGAGTTTGAAGTGAGCGTGATGTGATGTTGTACTAATTCTGTTTGTGCTGGGTTGTTGGAGAAGATGGTGTTGTACTGTTGTATGAGATGTTTGCAGCTGTCTGTTTCTGCTTGAGTTAAGCTTGTGTTTATTTTGATTTCTTTCAAGCAGTTTGTCGTGTCTAATGCAGGTGTTGGAATTTCGTCACTATCTTCGTCATCTTCGTGGTCTATTATCACTGTACAGGCTGTCGTATCGTCTTGTTCGTTGTCTCTGTTGTAATATGGTCTTAGCATATGGATGTGGAATATTTTATGTTTGTCTTTTATTTGAATCTCGTAGTCTACTGCTGAAATCTGTCTTATTACTTTAAATGGTCCTTGCCAAGAGTCAGTCAATAAGTGTCGGTCACTAGGTAAGAGAAGAAGTACGTCCTGTCCAGGTGTCAACGTTATTGTCCTGTTACCTTTGTCTGCATATTGTCTATATGTAGCACCAGATAATTTTAGTGCTTCTTTTGCAATTGTACAAGATTTGATTATTCTTTCACGCAATGATGTAACATATACGTATGATGATATGGGTTTAAGCAACGGAGTGGCTTCAGTTAACATTGAATGATAGATACTCAATGGGCCACGTGGTTTGGCACCATAGATAAGTTCAAAAGGAGAGAATCCAGTACTAGAATGTGGCACCTCGCAATAAGCAAAAAGTATAGCAGGCAAATATAAGTCCCAGTTGTTGGGGTGTTCTTGCGTGACTTTAGCAAGCATATGCTTTAAATCACCGTTACACCTTTCTATGATTCCCGTTGAGTGAGGGTGGTATGGTGAATTAAAACATTGTTTCACTCCTAACATTTTAGTGAAAGCTTGAGTCGATGCGGCAATGAACTGGCTTCCCCTATCTGATAGGATAGTGTCTGGAAATCCTATTCGTGAAAATATATGGAAGAAAACTTCCATTATATCATTGGCAGTTATGTTCTTTAACGGAAGCGCTTCAGGCCAGCGGCTACATAATCAATGATGGTAATAATATATTTATTCCCTCTGGTTGTTATTTGATTAAGAGGGCCCACTATGTCGACAGATATTTTCTCAAAAGGTCGACTGGCTAAGTCAGTAATTTGTAATATTGCCTGTGGGTGTTTACCCTTTTTCACTAGTTTTTGGCAGATATCACAACTTCTGCAATATTGCTTAATGTCATTGCAGAATCTGGGCCAATAAAACTGTGTTAATAATCTTGATCTGGTCTTAGAGTATGCCATATGCCCTGCAAGAGGTATATCATGGGCAAGATGTAAGGCTTGCTTACGGTATTCACTTGACAAAACAGTTTTCTCTATGGTGCTGTCACCTCTGGTATAGTACCTGGTGAGGATGCCATTTTTCAAAGCAAAATGCCATCTTGCATTTTTAGTAACCTTTGGCTTTTGGCCGATCAGATTAAAATATTTTGACAATGAAGGATCAGCCTTTTGGGCTGTCACAAAATTCTCTTTCATGGTTTTAGGAGGTAGTACCACTGGAGTAAGCATTTCTATAGCCTCAGTTTGATTAATTTCATCTTGCATTCTAGCAGTAGATCTGGTTACTGCGTTCACACATTCAATGATATTAGATGGTGATGAAACATTTTGATCAATGATTTCATGAGATCTTAGTGCTACATTAGCTACCATACATTCATTTGGTGATACAACACTTTCAATGATGACATGTGATGATGATGATGTTATGTTCTCATCAATGCAAACAGATGTAATATCATGAGGCATATCATTCACCTCTGGTAAATTTCCAATTATAATATCACACACAGGGTTAGGTAATGCTGCGCATTTTACTTTCCCTGTGAGGAAAGGTGTCTGAATATATGCCCATGCTAATGGGTACTTTTCAATATTTCCAGAGAATGTTCTGCATGTTATGTGCCTGCATGTATAGTCTGTGGGCATTATGAACTTTCTCTTTAGTCCAATAAGTGAACTTCCGGTGTCACAAAGTACTGTAGCAAGCTTGCCATTCACATATCCTTGGTTGATGTTTATTCTGCCTTTGGAATCTATTACCAAATTAGCTTCTTCATTGGCAATAGGAATGGAGTGGCCGCATGTCAAAATGCCATCTGCATAAAAGGTATTACAAACAGTACATTTATGTGCGTTGAACATGTCAAACGCCTGTGCTGAGTTTACAGAGTGATTTTCTGATTGTTCTTCATCTGATGATGAACTGTCAAATAAGGCATTTGCTTTATTGGTCATTTGCCTTCCTTTACAAGCATCACGCCAATGAGCGTACGCCTTACAGAGGAAGCATTTTCGTGCCTTTTTGAAGGATTTACGTTCCTTATCTTGGCTATTTATGATGTTTTGTAGGTATGTAAGATATGCCGGATTTTTGTCACACATTTCCCCTTGATGGTGTGAAATGTTACAAAATCTACAATGATTGTATTTCTCAGAAGTAGGCTTAAATGTACTTTGCCTATTGTAGGGTTTTGATCGAGGTTTTTCATAGTTAGCAGATGCTACAAAGTTTGTATCAGTAGCCTCACTAGCAAAACAATGTCTATTGGCTGTATAATAAGCCGAACCACGTCTTTCAATCTGATCTACACTCGTACATTCATTCTCTTGCAAAAATTTTGAAAATGTTGATGGAAGGGATGAGATGACTTTATCCCTGATGATGACATCTTCTAATTTTTGATAATCTTTATTTATTTTGGCTGCTGAAGTCCATTTTGCAAATATGTCTCGGACTAAGGAGAGGTAGTCAGAGAACGTTTGAGTAGGTTTTGGACTCAATTTACTGAACTGTTCTCTGTAACCTGCCTCATCTAGCATAAAATGTGCCATAATCTTTGATTTTAGATAGTGGTAATCTTTTCTGAGGTCTTTGGGGATAGTCTCTATGACTTTCAGAGGCTCCCCTGACAAACGCCTCATATAAATAATGTTCCATTCAGAAACTGGGACCTGGTAGTGGTCCATTAAGGTTTCAAAATTTTGGGTGAACGCTGCAATGCAGTCACCTGAGGTATAACTTCTCACAATACCTTGATACTTTTTGTACTGGTTTTCTTTCTCCAGTCTTTGAGATTTCTTAGACTCTTTGTCTATGGCAGTATCAGTTTCAAGTTGTTTAATCTTGAGTTGTAACTCAAGCTCATCTCGTTTACTCTGAGCTGAGATTTCTGCCTTCCTTAATTCATTATCTAACTCTGCTTGCTTTGTTTTTGTAGCTAATTCTAGCTCAGCCTGTTTCAATGATGTTGCTGCCTCTGCCTGCTTTAAGGCTGTTTCTGCCCCTGCCTGCTTTAGGGCTGTTTCTGCCTCTGCCTGCTTGGCAGCTCTTTCAGCGGCTCTTTCCTCGCGTTCGTGGTATTCAGAGTATTTTCTTTCACTCCACTTTGTTAACTCGTCACCAGTTAACTTCAGCTTTAAACCCATCTCGATGAAGTCGTTTAATGAAGACATTAATGAAAATTTAAATGCCAATGAGTTGTCAGACACACAATTTGTTACAAGGTGTTAGTAAAGTGGAACATTTACAATTTTGTTTAACTTACAATTTGTGCCCAAATTTGCATCCGAAAGTATATAGAAAAAAATATACTCAAGTGTACTGGATGCGGTGGAGAACGGTTCAAACTAGGGCTAGGAACTGTAGGGTCGCTACTTCAAGAACAAATTGACCTCTACGGGCAAGGGTTTCAGATGGCACAGAAAACCTGCTTTTTTTTGGGAGGAAATAAATTAGAATCCTCCTTGTGTGAGGTGTATGCTTGTCACTAAGTTTTGATTAGGTTTATATGGCGTTGAGTGTAATTTTAGGTCGTAATGTCGTCGGTCAACAATTTTTTTTTCAAGATCACAAGTCACTTTCTTTCCGAAACTTTCTGCTTTCCACAACTACCTTCACAAATACAATCTAAATATATCTCAAAACTCTACAACACTGATGACACATCACTTACATCAAGATGACATTCAGTAAGGACATAGACATCAAGTTTACAAGATGGCGACAAGGTCACAATGGCGACAAGTTCAAAATGGCGACAAGTTACACAATCACTAATGTTTTACACGTATACAAGTTCAAACACTATAATAATATACGAGGACGAGTCTTCCACGTTTAAATAATGTAATAATATACGAGGACGAGCTTTCACGATAACACATTCAAATGTATGTAATTTAGGTTCACATCTAGGTTCAACTCTTAACTAAATTAAAGTCGGACGAAAACCTCTACGATCAATCAATATAATACTATATGAGGACGAGTCTTCCACGTTTAAATACTATAAGAGGACGAGCTCCCACGTTCACACATGTCAGGGTCTTAAAGCTGGCTCGTTATACCTAACACATGTGAGACAAGTACAAGTACAACATGATTGGACTTGACTGTCACAGCCTCACAGTATCCACATTATCGGGTAACCCAACATGAGTAATAAATATTAGCCAAGGGCTACAACTCCCGCCCAAGGGAAAGAAGTAAGACCCTCGAAGGCCAGAGTAATCCAGAACCTTCTCGAAGGACTGGTCAGTGAGTCCACTGTCCCGTGGACACTGATGTGGCCCGCCTATTGCGGGGTCCACGAGGAACTCGAACAGAGTTACCACCCGTGTCGGATTGCGACACGTGTGAAACCGGCAGAGGACAGACGGACCATCGGAGAGGCAACAGGGCCTGCCTTAGAGGGACTCAATAGATTAGACCCATGTGTATTTGGGGTTCATAGACTTATGCTAGATAGTTGCTTAGAATGTTCGTGATAACTATGTGTGATGATGTTAAACCTCTGTGATATGCAGACCAGTGCGGGCTTGTTAAACCCACTGCGCCAACGCACTGTATATTGAAATACAATAAATGTTAGATATTATATTTAACGGAGTTATTGTTGCCTGTGTGAACCCGAGCTCAGATACCTAGACATGAGCTAGACGCTGACAGGCTTTTGGGGGGCTATTCTCCGGTTTTGGCATAAGCTTTAACTTTACACGGCTAGTTAATGCCAAGTAAAACAGTAAATTAACGATATCAAATTGATTTCTGTACAACAAATTGATAACTGTACAAGTTTAACATAGTTGCATCTATCTAGCGATAAAGTAGTATTAATATGAGTCCCTCTGCAGTTAGTATCTCATTGATGTGAATTCTATAAACTATTTTGACATGACTGTGACATTTTTTGACTGTTACTAATGTTTTCTCATTCTACGAACAGATTGTTCCGTGAATAGTGGTGCGTCTAACCTATGTAACCTTTCCAACAGTGGCGAGTGTACAAGACAACATCCGCAAGTTCTGGGAATATAAGATAAGTTTCATATCATGCCCATTGCAACCCTAAGCGGTACTTCTCACCATCCATCCATGTAACATTTTTGCTTTGCATTATTTTGTATGTATATTCATGACCTTGTAACCAACATAACTTTGCATTTGTATTTGCGCATGTAAAATTAAGGGAGATAACTAAAGTTTCTACTCCCCAACATTTTTTCTAAGGGATTTAACTTCATTAAAATTACCAACAAGTAAAAGACAAAATGTCTACTTTAGAAAAATGTATTGAGCAAGGTATGAAATTAGGTTATAAAGAAGAGAAACTGTCAGAATGGGCACAGAAAACACACGCAGAGAACATTGCCCGTGAAGAAAGAGCGATAGAACGAGAAGAAAAACAAAGGCAAGTGCAGGCAGAAGAAAAGAAGATGCAAATGCAAATTGAGGCAGAAGAAAAGAAGATGCAAATGCAGGCAGAAGAAAAGAAGATGCAAATGCAGGCAGAAGAAAAGAAGATGCAAATGCAAGAAAAACAAATGGAGCTTGAGGCGGCGGCCAAATTAGCCCAATTAAATGCTGATACACAAATCAGAATAAAATCAGATGGAAATTGATTCCAACGTAGAAATATCTGTAAATAAACTTAGAAGCAAGGAGGAAGAACAGAAATATAATAAGTATAAAGGCCTCGTGAAGGCATTCTGCTCAGGAGATTCCATCAGCGCATACCTGGAAAATTTTGAGTGTTTAATGTCCTACCATAAGATCATAAAATCAGATTGGGCATTCATTTTAATGAGAAACTTAGCTCTGGAACCTTTAAAAGTAATAGAGACAGTGCCACAGGAAATGCGAAAAGATTATGATTATTTAAAGCAGCGCATTCTCCAACATTTCTCATTAGATACTGCAGGTTACCAACAACAGTTCGCCAAATTATCCCCACAACCAAACCAAACCTTTATAGACTATGTCTCTACAGTTCAGGATGTGTGTACAAAGTGGATCAACTCAGCTAAAACTAACAACAGCCATGACAAACTAAAAGAGCTCATTATTATAGACAAAATAGTTAGTACAATCCCCACACCTTTTGCTAAATTTTTGAAACAAATGGACTGTAGAAGTATTCAAGATGTAGAGACAAAGGGAAATGCATTTTTCATAGCGAACAGAGATATTTTCCAATTAAACCTAAGTCAGAACGAAACAGCAGCAGCTATGAACACTAGATACTCTAAACCAACGGAAAGTAAGTTTAAACCACGCTCGAATGTCAGGAAGCCAGTTAAATGCCAATATTGTAGTTTGACTCACGAACAATACGCGATGTGCGACAAATCGCCCAACTATCCACACCACCTCAAAATGATCGTGGAGAAGCAGAAGAATAAGCGAAATGCTTACCAGAGAGCGGTCAAATGCTATTTTTGCAGTAGTTTTGGGCACTACAGTCGCTTTTGTGAGGGCCGAAAGATATTAAAACAGGCCAATGCTGCACTAGTTGAAACGTCATCAGACGAAGATATTGAATCACTGAATGATTGTGACAACCAAAACGAAAATTTGAGTGAGCTAGGAAATGCTGTGCAAATTATTGACACCATTACAGACAGTAAGTGTAACACCTGTACGAAGTTCCAACTTGACACAACATTACTATGTGGCCACACTATCCTTATTTCGAATGAAACAGCCAACGCTGCTTTGTCATCTACAGGCAAGCTAAATTTCTCAACAGGGTTTGTAAATAACAAAAAGTGCACATTAATTCGGGATTCCGGCGCAACGCTCTGTGGGATTAAGAAAACATTAATAAACGATAAAGACTATACAGACAAACATGTGACATGTCGCACATTCTCAGGCACTATAGAGAAATACCCCCTTGCTCTTGTCGAAATTCGAACCCCGTTCATATCAGGACTAGTATTGTGCGCTGTCCTAGAAAATCCTGTCGCTGATATTATACTTGGGAACCTGCCCAACATACGACCTTGCTCTGAAAAGGAAATCAGAGATTGGGAGCATAGAAACGGTATCCACCACCCAAACAGCGATTCTAAAGAAAAACACCATTCATGCTTGTCTCAATCTGCCAAAAGACCAAGGGAGACAACCAATGAAGTAATTCAGAAAGAATTCACCGAGGTGTACAATGCAGGGGCGGTCGAATCTGTCAGTGATACAACCAAATTAAAACCTCGAATTGAGGATGCTACCGATCTACCAAGTACCAAGCCTGTAGATGTGCAACAACACACACAACACACGAATGCAATAACACGACAGACAACCCACAAAACCAACACCGACCAACTGCAGGAGTCACTAGAAATTATATCACCAAACACTACCAGCACTAATTTTGGAGATGAACAGAAAGCAGATCCTACACTTTCACCATATTTTAGGTTAGTAGGACTTAAACCAAAATTAACTAAGAATGCATCGTGGACATTTAGGCTACAGAACAATGTATTAACTAGAGTATACACAACAAATCAGACCACGATACAGCAAGTAGTGTTACCACAAGCACATCGAGAGAAAGTACTAAAGATAGCCCATGACTCACCTTTCGGAGGTCATATGGGGTACGAAAAGACTAGGGCTAGGGTCCTGACCCAGTTTTATTGGCCAAAATTTTGCCAAGACATAAAAACCTTTTGTAGATCATGTGATATATGTCAGAAACTGGTGAAAAAGGGGGAAAACCCTACGGCAGAAGTCCAATCAACCACAACTGCCTCGAGGCCATTCCAAATCGTGGCAGTTGACCTAGTAGGTCCGTTGAATCACATTTCAAGTAAAGGGAATAGATATATTTTCACTCTTATTGATCTATGTACTAGATGGCCAGAAATGATTCCATTAAGATCTATCTCCTCTAAGGATGTGACGGACGTATTGTTAAATATTTTCTCCCGTTTTGGCTTTCCGGAGAAAATAATTTCAGATAGGGGAACCCAGTTCATATCGAATGCCACTCAATCGGTAACTAAGTTACTAGGCATAAAGCAATGTTTCACCAGTCCGTATCGACCGGCCGCAAATGGTATCTGCGAGAAACTAAACGGGGACCTGAAACATATGCTATCCAAAGTGACAGCTGAAAATCCAGCCGATTGGGATATACTTCTCCCAACGGTGCTGTTCGCATATAGAGAAGTCCCGCAATCAAGCACAGGGTTCTCTCCCTTCGAATTGATATATGGAGCGAACCCAAGAGGACCTCTCACTATTTACAAAGATATCATATCACAACCGGTAAATATCCAACTACCCATTTCTACCTATGATTTAGTCACTGACACCAGAGACAAAATCATACGTTCCTGTATACTGGCCAGAACATCACTACAGGAGAAAGGTTTTAGGTACAGGCAGTACGCCAACAAAGGTGCAAAAACAATTGTATTAAAACCAGGTCAGGATATTTTACTACTGTTACCTGACAAGAGAGATTTACTATCAACCTCTTGGCAGGGACCTTTTAAAATTGTTAGAAGAATTTCGGAAGTTGATTACGAAATTTCTTTGAATGGAAAATTGAAAATATTCCATGTAAATATGTTGAAACCATACTATGCTAGACAAAACAGTGACACGAGTGAGCAGACGCAGCTAACGGATGACAGAAACGAAACGACAATTACCCAACTGAATGACACCTCGACAAACGAAGCATCGTTAACGACGCACTCTTGCGACGACAAAGACGACGAAGACATATGTACATTACCGACAATTTGTGATAACGACAACAACGACCAATTTGACGACATATTGACAACTATTGATCTCGACGACGACGACAATGACATTGAAGACAATTTACAAACAGTAGCATCTGTGATAAATCAGACAGACGCAGACAATACTGAAATCCCAGTACTGATTATGACTGACGACGGTAGTATAAATGACATACAAATCTCTGACACCTTGACACAACAGCAGCGATAAGACATTTTGACTCTCCTTGACGAGTATAAATCTATCTTCTCTAACAAACCTGGACGCACTGACAAAATAACACATTCAATTGTGCTGACAGATATGACACCGGTCAAATGTAGACCATATTCTATCCCTCTACATTATAGAGCAAATTTAGACAAAGAAAGTTTGGATTTAGAGAAAAATAGAATAATTCAGAAATCTATGTCTCAATATTCTTCACCGATTGTCCTGGTGAAAAAGAAGGACCAGACAATCCGTTTGTGCATCGATTATCGAAAGTTAAATGCAATAACCATAACAGATGCAGAGCCAATGAACAGTTGTGAAGATCTCATTTTGAATATGTCTCAATCATCCTTATTTTCGAAGGTTGATTTAGCGAAAGGTTATTGGCAAGTGCCACTACACCCTGCTTCTAGACATATAACAGCATTCGCAACACCCCTCGGTTTGTACAAATGGCGATATCTTCCATTTGGTCTCAAGATCGCGCCCGCCACATTTGTTAGATTAACTAAATTGCTATTGCACGGAATTAAAGATGTCCAAGCTTATATTGATGATATATGCATCCATTCTTCTAATATGACTTCTCACTTACTTACACTCAAACAAGTCTTCAACCAAATCTTTCTTTTTGGACTTACTATCAAACCTTCCAAGGTTGAAATAGGCTATAAACAAATAGACTTCCTTGGTCATAGAATTTCTGAAGGCAAACTGTTGACAGATAATAAAATTGTTTCAAAGATCCTCAATCTAGAAGTTCCTACCACAAAGAAACAAATTAGAAGTTTACTAGGTCTTATAAACTATTATTCTAAATTTATATCAAATTGGGCAGAACTTACATCAGTCTTTTCTGATATGTTAACTAAAGATCATCCATCAAAAATTTGTAAAAGTACTCGCTTAGAGGATGCAATAAGCAGATTGAAACGTATTTTTTCTAATCCACCAGTCTTACGATTACCCAACATAAATTTACCCTTTATTTTGACCACATATTCGAGTGCTATCGCGATAGGAGGATGTTTAATGCAAGAAGTGGATGGAGTGAGACACCCAATTCTCTATGTAAGCCGGAAGCTGAAGAAGGCAGAGATCCGGTATTCTACGGTGGAATTGGAGGCATTAAGTCTATTATTTTGTGTGTTAAGATTATCTAAGTTCCTCTTAGGTGCCCACTTCATTGTACTCTCTGATAATTCGCCATTGTTGGTGCTGAAGCAAGGTGCCCCGAAAAACCATCGTTTACAGAGATGGTGTCTTCTTCTTCAAGATTTCGACTTCGAAATCCGCCATATCAGAGACACTGACAACATTATTGCCGATATTTTATCACGGCAAACGAATGCGCCAGCAGAATAACATTTGGCACATCGACCATTCGCCATACTAGAAACTGTGATATTTTAGTCTGTATCATATAACAGTGTAACTCTACACCTGCTAGAGTACCTCCATTTAGAAGTAATAACACCTCAGTGAATAGGTTACTTATGACACCCACGAACATAAAACTTTAAGAGCTATACTTTAAGAACTATACTTTAAGAGCTACACTATCAATTGCCCAAGCTCTATAACGATCCGAGCGACATTAACTGTGTAATGATTTCAACCAGTGAACTGACTCTGAGAACTGTAAGAACACTTTATACGAGACATTGAGAACATTCCATACTTGCTGTTGCTACGAGACTTTACAAACAGCCGAAACAAAACTACGTCGACTACAACACTCAAGAGACAGCCATACTAACTTTTAACATTCATGGCACGACACACTAACAACAGGAGGACAACGCGCACATCATCGTTGGATTTAGTTACTTAGCTAATTAATTAATTTAATATTAAATATGTATTATATTTGCATTGAATCATGTATATAAAATATGTTAACCTGTAATTTGTACATATTCTACCATAATATTACAGGTGTTTCCATTCATAGGCTAAAGAACCTTCCTATGCAATTGTCTCTGTGTAAATTATAACCCATTTTTGAGTCATCGTACAAAAAGTACGTATTTTCTTAAAGGGCAAATAGTGCCTATTCCTTTTTTTCTAAGGGCAATAACACTTACCTCAACTTTAATTATATATTTTAACCAAATACTATTTTGAGTGAAAGGTGAGTGAATGACAGCGTGAATGAATTAAATGAGAGAACGATATACTGAGCGGACAAATTGTACGCAAAACGTATTTATTTTAATTTGTCTGCGTCTTTCATGTAAATTGTACGACTTGTCTAAATTGTTGATACATGTTTAGTAGTTAGCGTAATTACTCTTAATTTAGGAGTCAGGATACTACATCTAAGCACCACTGCTTGGAATGCCTGATCATGCATTACACACAATGGAGTAATTCATGATTAAGGATATCCCAACTCGTGACGCTTGGAAATAAGCCACACATTCAGCACACACTCTACACAAAACTTAAAACTGAACACTATCAATTTAAAATGCAGTCACTTTATTAGAAGCAGCAACTTATTAGTCAACACACTAACAAGCCAACAGGGACACATGTAGTCTGATGAGATAATATAACAACGTAACTACATATTTGGCATTATACAACATACGAGAGTAAAAGTGTATTGAAATGCACACACAGATCAAGATTTGAAGGTGTACTTAATTAGCCAGGACTTTGGTCTTGTTAATCCTCTTTAATACAGAGGTTAATTGTCTTGGTATCAGTAGGATACTATGAGAAGGACGGGTTGTAGACACAACTAGTAAACGTCACGTAACTTCGGTCAGATAAGCATTTTTAAGGACACAGGAGAGAGAGAGAGTGATCTCTTCACCAAATCAGAGAAGTGGTGTATGGGAGAATACATGAGTTTTGATGCCAGTATGTAGGTTACCAAGTTACTGTCCACCAAACTACAAACACTGACTTTATGTGATTCTGTGACAGAATTAGAGCAGAACTAATTACCCTATAACAACCCATCAAATCAGGGGAGAGGGGGGACTCCTGTCACAGCCTCACAGTATCCACATTATCGGGTAACCCAACATGAGTAATAAATATTAGCCAAGGGCTACAACTCCCGCCCAAGGGAAAGAAGTAAGACCCTCGAAGGCCAGAGTAATCCAGAACCTTCTCGAAGGACTGGTCAGTGAGTCCACTGTCCCGTGGACACTGATGTGGCCCGCCTATTGCGGGGTCCACGAGGAACTCGAACAGAGTTACCACCCGTGTCGGATTGCGACACGTGTGAAACCGGCAGAGGACAGACGGACCATCGGAGAGGCAACAGGGCCTGCCTTAGAGGGACTCAATAGATTAGACCCATGTGTATTTGGGGTTCATAGACTTATGCTAGATAGTTGCTTAGAATGTTCGTGATAACTATGTGTGATGATGTTAAACCTCTGTGATATGCAGACCAGTGCGGGCTTGTTAAACCCACTGCGCCAACGCACTGTATATTGAAATACAATAAATGTTAGATATTATATTTAACGGAGTTATTGTTGCCTGTGTGAACCCGAGCTCAGATACCTAGACATGAGCTAGACGCTGACATTGACACACAACGATACTAAGTTCAATGGATTTATTTACAAGTCACATGCAATACGATCTAGTTTGGCATGTGATGATCATTACAATACATATGCAATACATTAATACACTTACAAACAACCCACAGCTTTACAGTCTATCTCACAAGATATACAAGCATTCGACTTTCGGGCACAGAACTACACAAAGCCTTTCTCTACCCACACGTCCAGTCCTGTCAGAGTACCCAAGCGGTCTGTCTGTTTCTCGCACAGCGCTTTCCCTCTGTGGATTGGCTTCACGAGGACTGCGTGCGTCTTGCTTTGTCCTTGCCTGACCGCTGGCTATCACGTCAGCCAGCAACTCGCGGGCAGGTAACTAGTACTCGCCTGGCGGGCGTAACGATGTTACTGCATCCCGGTTGGGGACTATTCGCCTGGCGGGCGTAACGATGTTCCTGCATCTCGGTTGGAGACATTCGAGATTCTGACAATAGTAGATTGTGGTAGTATAGATGGTGTATGGTAGAGATATAGTAGATTGTGTTAGTATAAATGGTGTATGGTAGAGATATAGTAGATTGTGGTAGTATAGATGGTATATGGTAGAGATATGGTAGATTATGGTAGTATAGATGATATATGGTAGAGATATAGTAGATTGTGGTAGTATAGATGGTGTATGGTAGAGATATGGTAGATTGTGGTAGTATAGATGATATATGGTAGAGATATAGTAGATTGTGTTAGTATAGAAAATATATAGATGAGATACAGATGATTGTCAAATATCCATCTATGACAGAGATTCCCTAGACTGTCGTCCATCTTTCAGCGAGATATACCAGATTGTCAAATGTCCATTTGTCAGAGAAAACCACTAGAATGCCAATTGTTCCTGTATCGTAGCAATAAACTAGACTGTCACTCGACCCACTATGAGAGAGAATCACTGGAATTTTGGTTGTTCCGCTGTAAGAGAGAATCACTAGACTGTCAATAGCTCCCTCTATAAGAGAGCTCGTATTAGACTTTCAGTTGTCCGGCTATGAGAGACAATCATTAGATTTTCATTTGTCCCGCAATGAGAGAGAATCTATTAGTCAGTTAGTCGCGGTTCCAACTTCACGGCAACGAGTCGTCCCCATTATGCTCCGTTCCAGTGTCAGTGAATATCACACAAAATACTCCTCACTGTCCTATGTGAAAAGTGGAATAGACAGGAGCCTCGGCAAGCCAACAGCCCGCACAGGTACACTGTGCATAATGCCGCCGCCAGAATGCCAACACAAAAGTCCTCCAAGCAAAATACAGTTCATCGTCGATGGAATCGGCAGTCACCAGAAAGACTTCATTGACCCGGGTTTTATCCCACATGGCTCGGTCTCTTACCACAGGTGTGCGGCAATACGAGAGAAACACTAGACTGTCAATTTACCCGCTATGGGAGAGAATCACTAGTCTTTCACTTGTCCCGCTCTGAGAGAGAATCACTTCACTGCCAATTGTCCCAATATGACAGAAAATCATTGGACCGTCAGTTGTCTCGCTATCAGAGAGAATCACAAGACTGTCAATTGCCCCTCGATGACAGAGCATCACTAGACTGTCACTTGTAATACTTTAAGAGAAAATCACTAGACTGTTACTTGTCCTGCAATGAGAGAGAGAGAGAGAGAGAGAGAGAGAGAGAGAGAGAGAGAGAGAGAGAGAGAGAGAGAGAGAGAGAGAGAGAGAGAGAGAGAGAGTCACTAGATTTTCAGTTGTCCAGCTATGAGAGAGACGCATTAGACTTTTAGTTGTCCCGCTGTGAGAGAGAAGCACTAGACTGTCAATGTACCCGCTCTGAGAGAGAAACACTTGACTGTCAATTGTCACGATATGAGAGATAATCACTAGACTGTTATTTGCCTCGCTCTGAGAGAGAATCACCCGACTGACAATTGTCCCGATACGAAAGAAAATCACTGGATTGTCAGTTATACATCTATCAGAGAGAATCATTAGTTTGTCAATTGTCCCGCTATCTGATAGAATGTCTAGATCAGTGGTTCTCAACCTTTTTTGGCCCGTGCCCCCTTCACCATATTTTCAGAACGTCATTCCCCCCCCCCCTTTTTGTAAATTTCCTACCTAAAACTTCCCACCCCCTCCCACCCCTACACAGTATACGTAATAATGAAAGCACATAAACAAGTCTAGACGTCCACATAAAAACGTGATTTGTGGGTCTACTTACTTTATAAAATGAATTTTAGAAGGATGAGACGTACAGAACCGAAAAGTATGAAGGGAAAAACGAAGATCAAGTAATCGGTTCTTGTATTAACGCGATCTTGAAATAATCTTCACCCCCCCCCCCTGGAATCCCCAAAATTCCCCCCTGGGGGGGGGGGGAGGGGAAGAATTCCTCACTGGTTGAGAACCACTGGCCTAGATCGTCAATTGTCCGCCTATAAGAACATCATCATTATACTATCAGTTTTCCCGATATGAGAGATAATCACTAGACTGTCAATTGTCACTCTATGAGAGAGTATCAATAGACTGTCATATGTCCCACTATGAGAGAGAATCATTAGTTTGTCAATCGTCCCGCTATCAAAGAGAATGTCTAGATTGCCAATTGTCCGATGTGAGAGAGAAACATTAGACTTTTAGGTTGTCCCGCTGTGAGAGAGAAGCACTAGACTGTCAATGTACCCGCTCTGAGAGAGAAACACTTGACTGTCAATTGTCACGATATGAGAGATAATCACTATACTGTCATTTGTCCCGCTCTGAGAGAGAATCAGCCGATTTACAATTGTCCCGATATGAAAGAAAATCACTAGATTGTCAATTATCCCGCTATCAGAGAGAATCACCAGACTGTCAATTGTCCCGATATGAAAGATAACCACGTAATTGTCAATTGTCCCGCTATGAGAGAGGATCACTAGACTGTCAATTGTAATACTATAAGAGATAATCACTATACTGTCATTTGTCCCGCTCTGAGAGAGAATCAGCCGATTTACAATTGTCCCGATATGAAAGAAAATCACTAGATTGTCAATTATCCCGCTATCAGAGAGAATCACCAGACTGTCAATTGTCCCGATATGAAAGATAACCACGTAATTGTCAATTGTCCCGCTATGAGAGAGGATCACTAGACTGTCAATTGTAATACTATAAGAGAAAATCACTAGACTGTCAATTATTCCACTATGAGAAATAAGAATTAAATTATCAATTTTCTCGATATCAGAGAGAATGTCTAGACGTCAATTGTCCCGCTATTAGAAAACGTCATTAGACTGTCAGTTGCCCCGATATGAGAGAGAATCACTTGACTGTCAATTGTCCCAATATGAGAGAGAATCACTATACTGTCAATTGTCCCGCTATAAGAGTGAATCAAGAGGTTGTAAGTTGTCCTGCTATAAGAGATAATTATTAGACCGTCAGTTGTCCCACTATGAGAGAGAATATCTAGATTGCCCCGCTATATGAGAAATTCACTAGACTGTCAATTGTTTCGCTATAAGAGAGAATCACTAGACTGTCAATTGTCCCGCTGTGAGAAAGATTCATTACACGTTTATGTGTCCCGCTATAAAAGAGAATCACTAGGCTGTTAATTGTCATGTTATGAGAGAGAATCACTAGACCGTCAATTGTCCCGCAATGAGAGAGAATAACTAGACAGTCAATTGTAATACTATAAGAGAGAATCACCAGACTGTCAACTGCCCCGATATGAGAGAGAATCACTATAGTATGTCCCACAAAGAATGCGTTCATTCACGATCAATTATTTTGAAAACTGTCTGTTGCATCGTTATGAAATTTTTCCAGCCGTCTTATATTTACCCCACCCAAGGAATATATCTTTGATAGGTCCAAAAACAACTTACATCATCGAAAGCGGCGACATTTCTTTAATGTTTTGCTGAACAACTAGTGATTTCTCGCTAACAAATTTATGTTTACAGTAATGGTAGCCCCGCCAATTCAGATGACACATAAGGTGTATCCGGATTCGTATGGGAGTGGGTGCAATGAAAGAACTAGCTTGAAAGTCGACAGGGTCGGCTGCATTGCACCGGGTTTTCTTAATCCCATATGGCTCAGTTTCTTTCCGCAGCGCAGAAAGCGACGCACAAAGCACGAACTCCGTAGCTCCAGCGACGACCCTCGGGAGTCTCCGAAAAAATGTACTCGTGAAATGAAGGACGCGGCCCGGAATCGAACATACAATCTTCGGAGCCCGAGTCAGACGGCTTGACCACTTCGCCACGGAGAATCCCGAGAGGGGTGCAATGTGTAATATTAGTAAAAACAGAGAACTTACAGAGGCACGGGGTAAATAATTTGTAAATTAACAGGAAAGTAGAAGGAATATATTTCTTACCTTATTTTTCATTTCCTTCTTGTTTCTTCACTGCGGTTAATAAAGTGTACACAAGTATTAATGTAGCTTTTATATGAGCTCGTGAAAGCTTCCAATAGCGTGCGTTAATGTGCGTATGAGTGGCAGAAATGATCGGCAAGTAGTCATCATGTTGCCATTTTTAAGGATCTGTCAGCTTCTGTGTAGTTGTTCACACGTACAATGGGGACAGACCGCTTGAGTCTTCGTGAAAGACTGTCACTCTGCTGTTACCGTTCAAGACGGAACATGATTACCTGTTTTGCACTATGAAAATAGTTGTCAGTGTTCTTTCGTGGACTTGCTTCTAACGACCAAGTGTTGGTCCTCTTTTCATTGAAGTTTATAGTTGATTCGGTAGCACGTGTGTGTCCCCTAATTGACAACATGTTTGCTCTCACGTTTCTTTTTACCACAATATGTCAGTTCCACGCATATTACTCTTCTATTGGTAGTCAATGCGTTTAGGTGTGTGGTGTGGTGTGTGTGTGTGTGTTTTCAATACAGTTGTTTGTCCCCGTTGAGTGCTTGCGGAATTGAAATTCATCACTTGGAACAAACTGTTGCCATTGCATTTGCTGATGCTGTAATGTTTACGGCCGGCAATTGTCTGAATAGTTGGAGCTAAATATCCAGGAAGTGTGTACGTAGATTAAGATCTGGGATTGCTCAGACCTTAATCTGTGTCGGACGATTCCAGTAGGTGAGGATTGCTCTCGTTGCATAAAATTCAATCCATCCTTTCTCCATAGTCCTCTCCTCTTTCCAATATGGGCCTCACATTTTCCCCCAGTAACTTTTAGCAATATTCAAGCGCGGACTGGTGACAGACAGAGAAGACAGACAGACGGACAGAAGGCAACAGGCAGGCAGTAGACAGCAGACAGACAGACAGACAGACAGACAGATGATAGATAGATAGATAGATAGATAGTAGTAGATAGATAGATAGATAGATAGATAGATAGATAGATAGATAGATAGATAGATAGATAGATAGTCCGCCAGGAGCTGGGCGAAGCCGGCGAGCAGCTAGTTATTTATTATAATCACGTTTCAGGAAGTAACCCCCATGGAGACACTTCTGACAATACCATTTAACTCGCTCTGTTGTGCCAAAACGAAAACCTCGAGACAATTTCACAAATAGTGGGGGGGGGCGGGGGTTCTTCTGAGCTGTAATCTCTTAAATTAGGTATTTAAATCCCGGACCGTAAATTATATACCGCATATAAGCAAACATTGAAATTGCGTAGAATCTCAGACAAAATTTTTTTTGTTGGTATACATAATGATAAGGTATATTTTAAATCTCTCATTTCCCAGTTGGTTAATAGATATGAATGTTATATTGGGGCAAGAAAAAAAAAAAAAAACACACACACTATAGACTATTATTGTTGGCTATGATCGCGAATTAACTTTCATTTGTCCAGCTATGATAGAGAATCACTATACTGTTATGGTCCGCTTGAGAGCGAAGATAGCTGTCAGTGCCCGTATGAAAGAGAATTATTAAACTTTCAGTGGCTCGCAATGAGCGAAAATAATTAGACTTCAGTTTTCGGCAATGAGAGAGAATCACTGGACTGTGGATTTTCCAGCTATGAGAGAGAAGCACCAGATGTCGATTGTGTCGATAGAAAGAATCACTAGATTTCCAGTTGTCCCGCTGTAAGAGAGAATCACTAGATTGTCAAGGTCCGAAATGAAAGACAATCACTAGATTGTTAATGTCCAGCTATGAGAGAGAATCACGAGTTGTTCATTTTCCCCGCTATGAGAGAGTATATTAAACTGTCAAGTGTCCCGCTAACATCCCACGTGGGGAGCAATAATCTGAGTTTAGCACATATTCCACTTGAGCCCGGAATTAGACGGATTGACCAGAATCTGGGCACTGGTCACTGGATTGATATTTGAAGATGTGTCCGGCATTAGCCAGTTGTATGCTGGGCATAGACCTCTGCTAATATTTGTCCCGCACTTATTGGATAGGGTCTGCTCCTCGCCAATGTTTATTCTTTCATATAGTCAGCAAATATTGCGCTCATAGACATAACAAGACAGCGGAGAGAATGTTTATTCTTTCATATAGTCAGCAAATATAGCGCTCATAGGCATTACAAGACAGCGGAGAGAATAAAACCATGAGCCAAGCCCAAATGACGGCAATCAAGGTCGCAATGATAACAGAGAGGTTATAAACCAGACATTTACTGAGAAAGAACAATTGTTTGTTTTCTTGTTCCTCACGTAATCGACATTACCACTGGGTGTACAGTACCTGCTCCTGGCCGCAGTCTGGGCCGCTTGTCACGACGTTCGTAGATTTGTCAATGTTTTAGTCTGGGCTACTTGTCACGATGTCAATGTTTTAGACTGGGCTATTTGTCACGATGTCAATGTTTTAGACTGGGCTATTTGTCACGATGTCAATGTTTTAGTCTGGGCTGTTTGTCACGTCAATGTTTTACACGTAAACACACGAAATAAATGGGGAGAACCGTTGAGGCCACAAAGATAATTACATAAATAAACACAAATAGTATTATTTGGCGCTCACAGAAAGAGAAGAAGGAAATAGAGATTAGAAGACGCACTAGACAACATAAAATTTGAAAGCTATAGTCACGACGGTAGTTTCCGGTTTCCGGTAACGAGCGGACGTGTCTTCACATGCTCTCTCGATTTTTGAATATTTTAACAAGTTTACTTAATTCAATCGCGATGTTGTGTATATCATTGTGTTCGTTCTAAGAGTGGATTTACATACTACTCAACACTTCAAGTTTATGTGACCGTTTATTCAGTGAAATGAGGGATTCTTTGTGATATGTGATGGTAAGAGCAGCCGTTTTTGAATGTTACCAATTATCGACCACGTCAGCATGAGAATTAGCCATGCGGGGCTAACAAGTGATAATCACCACGCACGCCCTACAGAAGGGCCGGCGCTTTTATTTACTCCATTATTGTGCTGAATGTACACACTCTCAACTGTCAAGTTTATGTGACTGTTTATTTAGTTAAATGAAGATTTCATTGTGACACGTGAGGGTAAGAGCATCCATTTTTGATTTTTACCAATTATTGATTCACGACAACGTGAGACTTAACTATGTGTGACTAGCAAGAGATAAGCGCCACGCACGATCTACAGAAAGGCCTGCAGTTTTATTTAATCCTTGCCTTGTCGAGCTGCCTATATTGCCAACATGTCCTCCAACTTACGATCATCAACTGTGTCAAAGCGATGTGAAAATGTAAACAAAAACAAGACGGGACAAAAGATAGTTAGCACGCCAGCTCAGCGACTGAATCGATCATCTTCATCGCCAACATCCATCACGTTGTCTAGTGAACAATCTAGTGAACTAGTAGACACTGATGTCCAGCTGGACAAACAACACAATTCGCCAGCTCAATCTTATCAAACTATCACATCACCTTCAAAGACGCTTTCTTCGGCCGAAACACAGAGCCACAATGATTGTTGTCGTGATCTAATTCAGGCTTTGGAGACGAGGTTAAAAGATTTTATTACCAACAACACCACTAACATTATTGCGGAGTTTAAAAAAGAAAACATTCTTCTTCGAGAGGAAATCCGAATTCTTAAAGAAGAGAAGGAGACTTTTAAAACATCCATACATGCCTTGAAACTAAAGCGTGCACAGTCATTTCATAAAAGTGCACAAACAGAAAGTATCCATGGTGTTGTAGATGCGTGTGTTACCAGTGAATGTTCGTCGCATAATGACATACAGATAGTTTCTACAAGCAACAAAACCACTACTAAACCTGTAGAACGCACACCATCTATCTACCCCATCGATGTGCATGTCAGCAACAGGTTCCAGGCCTTAAGTGTAGACTCTCCAGCAGCAGACTTGGAATCACAGACCTCAGTCGTTACCACTACTGGATATCAACAACCAACGCAAGCAAGATATAATAAACAAAAACACAAGAAAGACGACAGTGACCAGTGGCAACAACAGTCCAAGCGGACACGCCAGCAGCGTGAAATAACCATAGATCATAGTGCAACACATGTCGTCATTGGAGACTCCCTGCTGAAGGGAATCTATAGTGATCGCATGTCATCTTCTGACAGCGAATCAACTTCAATCTACCCTGTACCAGGCGCTGACATTGACAGGCTGACCGCTACACTGCGACGATTCCAAGTGAACGACCGAATTAGGAGAGCAACAGTCCATATTGGTGTTAATGACATAATGGATAATAAAATCATCAGCACCTCACAACTAGCTACATTGGAGGTGCTGTTGCGCAATAGATTTCCGAAATCATCTTTGTTTATTTCATCCATCATTCCACCATGTTACGGGTTCCAGCGTCGTACTGCCGATGTTGCTAATCTAACGTTATATAAATTCTGTAAAAATAATAGCATGAACTTCATAAATAACACCCCTTACTTTACGTCACCGTCCGGAGCTCCTAAGAAAAAACTATACAGGGATCAAATACATTGTTCCAAGCTAGGAAGTAGCTTCCTAGCGAATAACATAAAATATCCCGAACGTGCACAACAACCAGCACCAGTTACAGGAGTAAAGCGAACTTCACCTCCGGCAACAGCCATCTCACTGTGTTCAGAAAACACTTCTTCTCTTCCCACACCACCCTTGCCTGTACCCCAGGAACACAATGTTGTGAATAGCAACCCAAGCTCCAATCCAAATGTTGCTAAATATTTGTTTCCTACCTTGCCCGTAAAACAGTCTCCCTCTATGATGTCAAAGGGGACACCGTTAAACAATGGTGCTGTACCGTCGATGCCTGCTTCCAATGTAGGCACTTCCAGTGACACTCATAGCAATCCCTCGCTGGACGGTAATCTACAACCCTATGAGTGGAACCGTCAACTTCAGCAGCTAATGCGATACAATCCTGCAGCCCTGCACCAAGCATTCATGATATCACTCCAGCAAAGACATTTTCCTGCCCCCTCTAACAGCCTTAACTATTTCTAAATAAAGTTTCAATATCCCTGCAATTTGTATACCACAAGCGACATCTTCCTTTTAGTTTGTAATGTTCGCTAATCACGATCAGTGGCTCCGCAAAAATGGTCTATATATAGGCCATCTCAACATATTTCATCTGCTCAACAAATTACCTGAGCTCTCGGTAATACTGTCCAAACAGTTCCATGTGTTTGGAATCACAGAAAGTCGTCTTAACGACAAAATAACCGACTCCGAAATCTCACTTAAGGGGTTTAAAGTAATTCGAAAAGATGCAAATCAAAAATTAGAGACAGGTATTGCTGTATACATTTCCAATTCTCTCAACTGGTCCCGTAGAAGTGATCTCGAGACAGTAGAGATAGAATGTGTTTGGTTAGATAATAATAATAATAATAATAATAATAATAATAATAATAATAATAATAATAATAATAAGTCTTTATTTTCAAAGGGTTAAGAATTGGGCACGCAGGCCCGTCTGACATTCTGCCCTTCTTCTCTATTTCCTCTCATACATTCTTTCATTCAACTTAGAGGTGAAGCCAGCCAGCCAACAGCCGTTTCTCATTGGATACCTATATAGGAATCCTTGTGCCGGGTACAGTTGGTATGACTGCTTCACTACAATGATGGATAGAGTGTTTACAGCAGGTAGAGAAGTTATGATACTAGGTGACTTCAACATAGATATTAGTAAATCCAACCAGACATGGGACGATATCATTCTTTCTTACAATTTCAAACAACTAATAAACCGTCCCACAAGGGTTACTGACACATCCTCAACTATAATTGATCATATATATGTTACTTGTCCAGATAATATTATTGAATGTTCTGTTCCTGTTTGTACAGTTAGTGACCACTACCCGGTATGTTGTACATGGTCAAGAATTGGGTTCAAACCTCTTAAACATAAACATGTAAGTATCAAATTTAGGAATTATAAAGCATTCAACCAAGGTTTATTTTCGCAAGACTTAAGAAAAGCAGCCCTTGATCACGTTTACCAACTTCCTGACCCGGACGATGCATTAGCTTTCTGGACGAAGACAGTCTACAATGTGTTCGATAAACACGTGCCAATCAAAGAAGTTCGAGTCAAAAATCAACATAAATCCCCATGGGTCACTAGAGAAGTGCTGGAAAGCATGAGAGAGCGAGATACAGCACACAAAAATAAAGACTTCATCAATTACCGCAGACTAAGGAATAAAGTTAAATATGAAATTCGTAGGATAAAAAAAGATCATTTTAAAAATTTGATTGTAGATAATTCAAACAGTACAAATATATGGAAGGCTATTAACTTGCTAACCAATAAGAAACGCACTACAGAATCAGCAATACCAAATTCTATAACATGAGATGAATTCAGTTGGTTCTTTCAATCAGAAATAGAGAATCTAAAGTCTTCAATACCAGACTCATCGTGTAATTTAAGTTCACTGGCATCATTCTGTGAGGAGAAGTGCGCCAGAAATATTCCCGCTGAGATTCCTTTAATGTCTGTTGCAGACGTTTATAAATATCTCTTGAACCTCAAATCAACAAACTCACACGGCCTAGATGGTATCAGTAATAGAATTCTTCGTTGCGCTGCACCAGTCATTAGCGAGTCCTTAACGTTCATATATAACCAGTGCCTGGCCAAAAACTACTTTCCATCTGCATTTAAAATTGCTAAAGTGTTTCCGCTTATTAAAAATGGCTCAATCGATAATAGCGTTTTGGGTAATTATAGACCTATTTCCTTACTATCGTCGCTATCAAAACCACTAGAAAAACACATTCATAAAATAACGTTACACCATTTAATTAACAATGATCTAATAATTAACAGTCAATCTGGGTTTCGACCTAAATATTCTTGCCATAGTGCTCTAACAAAAATGACCGATAACTGGCACTAAAACATCAACAACGGTAGAATTTGTGGAGCGGTGTTTGTAGACTTTAAAAAAGCTTTTGATATGGTAGATCCCGATTTTTTAATTAGAAAACTAAAGCAAATGAAGACAAGCACCAACATGGTGAACATAATTACGTCATTTCTATCCGACAGGCAACAAGTCGTGTCCTTCAACAACTGTCTATCAAGACCCACACAGCTTAATATTGGTGTGCCTCAGGGCTCAATACTAGGTCCGCTGCTTTTTGCAGTTTATATTAATGATGTTCCTTTATATATCAATACAACTTGTGATCTATTCGCAGACGACTGTACTATATATACTAGTCAAGAAAACCGTAGTGAAGTAGAGAATTCTTTACAAAAGGAACTTGATAATCTTACTAGATGGAGCAATGAAAACCGCATGCAAATTAACATCGACAAAACCAAATCCATGCTAATAACGACCAGACAAAAACTACAGACACTAGCCATAACTGGATCACCGCTCGAACTCTGCATGGGCACGTTACCTATAGTTAATGTGACTGAACATAAAAACACTAGGGCTTTTAATAGACAGCCATTTGAACTGGAGCTCTCATGTTCACGCTCTTACCAAGAAAATAGCACAAAAAGTTTACCAACTTGCTAAAATTCAGCACTTCCTGGACGAAAGCACACGAAAAATATTCTATACATGCTATATCCAATCACATCTCGATTACTGTTCCACAGTTTGGGATGGTTGCCCTAAATCTAATTTAAAACGACTATGTTCTCTACAAAACCGCGCTATTCGTCTCGTTTCTGACATAAAGCACGTTGAAAGTAATAATTTGTACAGTCATCTAAGACTTCTACCACTACAAAGCGCTTCCTTTTCAACAAAGCCAAATTAGTGAATAAAATTATATCTCAAAATACCCAGAGTATCTTCTGCCGCTGATTCAATCTAATGCAATGAACAGCAAGCGCCTAAATTTGTTACATGTCTCAAAGCCTAGATTGGACCTATACAAAACATGTTTCGCCTATTCTGGTGCTCACTTATGGAATTATCTGCCTCCAGATCTGAAAACTCCAATGAGTCCCTACACATTTAACCGAAAACTCTTTCAATACTTAATCCATACCGACTATATGCCACCATAATTCATTTACTGGTATAATTGTTCAGTATAATTGTTCATTATAATTGTTTAACTATAATTGTTCACTATATATGTGTGTGCGTGTGGGAGCGAGAGAGAGAGAGAGAGAGAGAGAGAGAGAGAGAGAGAGAGAGAGAGAGAGAGAGAGAGAGAGAAAGTGGGTGTCAGTGAGAGGAAGAGAGTGAATGCGTGTGTGCGCACGTGCATGCGTGTGTGTGGAGAGAGTGATTGAGCGAGAAATGGTGGGAGAATGTGTCAGTGCATGCATTCGTACGTGTACGTGTGAGAGTGAGTGAGGGAGTGTATGCGTGCGTGCATGCGTTCATGTGTATGTGTATGTGTGAGAGAGTGTGATTGAGAGAGTGAGTGTGTGTGTGAAGGATTGTGTGTTAGAGAGTGAGACAGTGGGAGAGTTGATGTGTTAGTGTGTGTGTGTGTGAGCGCGCGCATGCGTGTGAGTGTGTGTATATGAAAGAATACAGAGAGAGAGAGAGAGAGAGAGAGAGAGAGAGAGAGAGAGAGAGCTAAGCAGATGCATGTCATGTAACACGCATGTTATGTAACACGCGAATCCATATGTTTGTGTATTCTCATCTGTCATATTATCAGTTAAATACCATTTGATTTTATCATGCATAATATAAACTCATGTTCATTACTATAGTTTGAGTGAGTGAGTCAGTGAGTGTGAATGAGAGACAGAACGAGTGAGCGCGAGAGTGAATGAGTGAGCGGGAGAGTGAATGAGTGAGCGGGAGAGTGAATGAGTGAACGGGAAAGTGAATGAGTGAGCGGGAGAGTGAATGAGTGAGCGTGAGAGTGAATGAGCGGGAGAGTGAATGCGTGAGAGTGAATGAATGAGCGGAAGAGTGAATGTGTGAGCGTGAGAGTGAATGTGTGTGTGTGTGTGTGTGTGTGTGTGTGTGTGAGAGAGAGAGAGAGAGAGAGAGAGGAGAGAGAGAGAGAGAGAGAGAGAGAGAGAGAGAGAGAGCATCACTATTTTTTACAGTCACATACATTTTATGTACACATTTTTCTCCATGTTTAACATTTTTATGAGACTGCTCATGACAAGTGTCAGTGTATGTGTGTGAGTAAAGTGTGGGAGTTTGTTCATACTAGTTTCAATACTAACGTGAGACATTTTGTATGTGTCTAGATGTGAGGAAGTGTGAGTGTATGTGGAGGATGTGTGTGAGTGTGGGATATGTGTGGGTGGGGGTGTGTGGGTGGGGGTATGTATTTGGATGGGTTGGGGTGTGTGGGTTTTGGTGGGTAGTGGTATTTGTGGGTGTTGGTGGGATGTGTGGATGGATGTGTGGGGGTGAAAGTACGGGTGTTGGAAGGGGTGTGGGGAATGTGTGTATGGGTGGAGGATATGTGTATGGGACGGATGCAGGGGAGGTGTGTTTATGTGGGTGGAGATGTGTGGATGGTTTGAGGAAGTATGTGTGGGAGGCGGGGTTGTGTGGGTAGGGGATTGTGTTGGGTGGATTTGGGATGGAAGGGCGGGTGGGGAGAAGTGTATGGTGTGTGGGTTTGAGATATGTGTGCGGTGTGTTGGTGGGGGATGTGTGAATGATGTGTGGGTGGAGGGTATGTTTGTGGTGGTATGGGTGGAGGATAGTGTGTGGTGTGGGGGATGTGTGTGATGGGTGTGGGGAATGTGCGTATGGGTGGGGTATATGTGTGGGTGAGCAGGGGATTGTGGTGGTTGGGGGAAGTATGTGGGGGAGTGTGGGTGAGAGATGTGTGTATGTGGATGGGGAATGTGTGGGTGGGGGTGTGTGAGTGGCTTAGGGATGTGTAGGTGGGTGAGGGAGTTGTATGTGTCGGGGTGGTATGTGTGAGTGGGTGGAGTATGTGTGTGGGGGTAGGGATATTGTGATCGAGAGATGTTTGGTTGGGAGTGGGTTGGTGGGGGTGTGTGGGTGCGTAGTGGAGGATGTGTGAGTGAGTGTGTGTTGGTGGACGGGTAGAGAATGCGTGTGTGGGTGGGGGAGAGGTGTGTGGTGTGTTGGTTGGTGATATTGTGTGGGTGAGGTATGTGTGTGTGGGTGGGGGATTTTTGTGGTGTGTGAGTGGGGGTATGTGGGGTGGATGGGTAAGGGTATCTGTGTGGGTGTGGGTGGGAATATTTTGTGGTATCTGGGTGGGGATATGTGTGTGGTGTGTAAGTGGGGATGTGTTGGTGAGGGATATGTGTGTGTGTGGTGCGTGGGTTGGGAATAGTGCGTGGTAGGGGGTGTATGTGATGTGCGGGTGGGGGATTGTGTGGTGGGGGATTAGGTTAAGGCATGTGTGGGTGGGTGGAAGTTGTATGTGTGGGTGGTGGTGTGTGTGAGTGGATTGGGGATGTATGGGTGGTTAGAGAGATGTGTGTGTGTGGGGGGGGTAGGGACATGTCAGTTGGTGGGGATGGTGTGTGTATGGTTTTGGGGATGTGTGAGTGGATGTGCGATGTGTGGGTTGGTGGGGGATTGTGTGTGTGGTGGGGAATATGTTGTCGATGGAGATGTGGCTGGGGAAAGGGTGGTTTGAGGTGTGGGTGGGAAGAGGATGTGTGGGGTAGAATGTGGATGGGCGTGAGATGTGTGGTTGGTGGGGGAATGTTTGTGGTGGCGAGTGTGGTTTGGTTGGGGGATCAGGTGAGGGCAGTGTGTTGGGTGGGGGATGTGCGGGAGGGGATGGGTAGGTTGGTGGTGTATGTATGTGTCCCTTGGTGTGCGTGTGTGTCGGTAGGTGGGGGTGTGTAGTGTCCCTTGGTGCGCATGTGTGTGGTAGGTGGGAGGTGTTGTGTGGGGTGAGGTGATGTATGGATAGGTGGAGATGGGCTTCATACCATGGTAATTAGCCTTGTTTATGTTTACAACATTCATTTCACAATGTTTATTTTTCTTCTATGCAAATGTATAATGCTCTTGATGAACGAAAAACGAGTGATTGGAAGGGCCGAATGTAAGACGGGCCTGCGCGCCCAATTTGTGACCCTAATAAAGTTGATTTGATTTGATTTGATTTGCGTCGAAGTACACTTGTTCCTGCAGCGAGGCGCCGTCGTCATCTGGAGGCGACAGGTTCGATCCCGGTCGGTAACTATAGCTTTCAAATTTATGTTGTCTAGTGCGTCTTCTAGTCTCTATTTCCTTCTTCTCTTTCTGTGAGCGCCAAATATATAATGTGTGTTTATTTATGTAATTGTCAATGTTTAAGTCTGGGCTACTTGTCGCGATGTCAATGTTTTAGTCTGGGCTACTTGTCCCAATGTAAATGTTTAATTATGTGCTATTTATCGCATTGTGCATTTTCTGGTCTGTGCTATTTATCTCGATGTTCCCAGATCCGTCAATTCTTTGCTCTGTGCTATTTGTCTCAATGTCCTCAGGTCTGTCAATGTTTTAGCCTGTGCTATTTGTCTCGAAGTTCTTAAATCTGTCAATCTTTTAGTCTAGTCACTGTCTCAGTCTGTATCCGTCTGTGTCCTAGACACCGTCTCAGTCTGTGTCCATCTCTGTCCTAGTCACTGACTCAGTCTGTGTCCATCTCTGTCCTAGTCACTGACTCAGTCTGTGACCATTTCTGTCTCCGTCACTGACTCAGTCTGTGTCCATCTCTGTCCTAGTCACTGACTCAGTCTGTGACCATTTCTGTCTCCGTCACTGACTCAGTCTGTGTCCATTTCTGTCCTAGTCACTGACTCAGTCTGTGTCCATCTCTGTCCTAGTCACTGACTCAGTCTGTGTCCATCTCTGTCCTAGACACCGTCTCAGTCTGTGTCCATCTCTGTCCTAGTCACTGACTCAGTCTGTGACTATTTCTGCCTCCGTCACTGACTCAGTCTGTGTCCATCTCTGTCCTAGTCACTAACTCAGTCTGTGACCATTTCTGTCTCCGTCACTGACTCAGTCTGTGTCCATTTCTGTCATAGTCACTGACTCAGTCTGTGTCCATCTCTGTCCTAGTCACTGACTCAGTCTGTGTCCATCTCTGCCCTAGACACCGTCTCAGTCTGTGTCCATCTCTGTCCTAGTCACTGACTCAGTCTGTGACCATTTCTGTCTCCGTCAGTGACTCAGTCTGTGTCCATCTCTGTTCTAGTCACTGACTCAGTCTGTGACCATTTCTGTCTCCGTCACTGACTCAGTCTGTGTCCATCTCTGTCCTAGTCACTGACTCAGTCTGTGTCCATCTCTGTTCTAGACATCGTCTCAGTCTGTGTCCATCTCTGTCCTAGTCACTGACTCAGTCTGTGACCATTTCTGCCTCCGTCACTGACTCAGTCTGTGTCCATCTCTGTCCTAGTCACTAACTCAGTCTGTGACCATTTCTGTCTCCGTCACTGACTCAGTCTGTGTCCATTTCTGTCCTAGTCACTGACTCAGTCTGTGTCCATCTCTGTCCTAGTCACTGACTCAGTCTGTATCCATCTCTGTCCTAGTCACTGACTCAGTCTGTGTCCATCTCTGTCCTAGTCACTGACTCAGTCTGTGACCATTTCTGTCTCCGTCACTGACTCAGTCTGTGTCCATCTCTGTCCTAGTCACTGACTCAGTCTGTGACCATTTCTGTCTCCGTCACTGACTCAGTCTGTGTCCATTTCTTTCCTAGTCACTGACTCAGTCTGTGTCCATCTCTGTCCTAGTCACTGACTCAGTCTGTGTCCATCTCTGTCCTAGTCACTGACTCAGTCTGTGTCCATTTCTGTCCTAGTCACTGACTCAGTCTGTGTCCATTTCTGTCCTAGTCACTGACTCAGTCTGTGTCCATCTCTGTCCTAGTCACTGACTCAGTCTGTGTCCATCTCTGTCCTAGTCACTGACTCAGTCCTGTGTCCATCTCTGTCCTAGTCACTGACTCAGTCTGTGTCCATTTTCTGTCCTAGTCACTGACTCAGTCTGTGTCCATCTCTGTCCTAGACACTGTCTCAGTCTGTGTCCATCTCTGTCCTAGACACCGTCTCAGTCTGTGTCCATCTCTGTCCTAGTCACTGACTCAGTCTGTGACCATTTCTGCCTCCGTCACTGACTCAGTCTGTGTCCATCTCTGTCCTAGTCACTAACTCAGTCTGTGACCATTTCTGTCTCCGTCACTGACTCAGTCTGTGTCCATTTCTGTCCTAGTCACTGACTCAGTCTGTGTCCATCTCTGTCCTAGTCACTGACTCAGTCTGTATCCATCTCTGTCGTAGTCACTGACTCAGTCTGTGGTCCATCTCTGTCCTAGTCACTGACTCAGTCTGTATCCATCTCTGTCCTAGACACCGTCTCAGTCTGTGTCCATCTCTGTCCTAGTCACTGACTCAGTCTGTGACCATTTCTGTCTCCGTCACTGACTCAGTCTGTGTCCATCTCTGTCCTAGTCACTGACTCAGTTTGTGACCATTTCTGTCTCCGTCACTGACTCAGTCTGTGTCCATTTCTGTCCTAGTCACTGACTCAGTCTGTGTCCATCTCTGTCCTAGTCACTGACTCATTCTGTGTCCATCTCTGTCCTAGTCACTGACTCAGTCTGTGTCCATTTCTTTCCTAGTCACTGACTCAGTCTGTGTCCATTTCTGTCCTAGTCACTGACTCAGTCTGTGTCCATCTCTGTCCTAATCACTGACTCAGTCTGTGATCATTTCTGTCTCCGTCACTGACTCAGTCTGTGTCCATTTCTGTCCTAGTCACTGACTCAGTCTGTGTCCATCTCTGTCCTAGTCACTGACTCAGTCTGTGACCATTTCTGTCTCCGTCACTGACTCAGTCTGTGTCCATTTCTGTCCTAGTTACTGACTCAGTCTGTGTCCATCTCTGTCCTAGTCACTGACTCAGTCTGTGTCCATCTCTGTCCTAGTCACTGACTCAGTCTGTGTCCATTTCTGTCCTAGTCACTGACTCAGTCTGTGTCCATTTCTGTCCTAGTCACTGACTCAGTCTGTGTCCATCTCTGTCCTAGTCACTGACTCAGTCTGTGTCCATCTCTGTCCTAGTCACTGACTCAGTCTGTGTCCATCTCTGTACTAGTCACTGACTCAGTCTGTGTCCATTTCTGTCCTAGTCACTGACTCAGTCTGTGTCCATCTCTGTCCTAGACACCGTCTCAGTCTGTGTCCATCTCTGTCCTAGTCACTGACTCAGTCTGTGTCCATCTCTGTCCTAGTCACTGACTCAGTCTGTGTCCATCTCTGTCCTAGTCACTGACTCAGTCTGTGACCATTTCTGTCTCCGTCACTGACTCAGTCTGTGTCCATCTCTGTCCTAGTCACTGACTCAGTCTGTCCATCTCTGTCCTAGACACCGTCTCAGTCTGTGTCCATCTCTGTCCTAATCACTGACTCAGTCTGTGTCCATCTCTGTCCTATTCACTGACTCAGTCTGTGTCCATCTCTGTCCTAGTCACTGACTCAGTCTGTGTCCATCTCTGTCCTAGTCACTGACTCAGTCTGTGACCATTTCTGTCTCCGTCACTGACTCAGTCTGTGTCCATCTCTGTCCTAGTCACTGACTCAGTCTGTGTCCATCTCTGTCCTAGTCACTGACTCAGTCTGTGTCCATCTCTGTCCTAGTCACTGACTCAGTCTGTGTCCATCTCTGTCCTAGTCACTGACTCAGTCTGTGACCATTTCTGCCTCCGTCACTGACTCAGTCTGTGTCCATCTCTGTCCTAGTCACTAACTCAGTCTGTGACCATTTCTGTCTCCGTCACTGACTCAGTCTGTGTCCATTTCTGTCCTAGTCACTGACTCAGTCTGTGTCCATCTCTGTCCTAGTCACTGACTCAGTCTGTATCCATCTCTGTCGTAGTCACTGACTCAGTCTGTGTCCATCTCTGTCCTAGTCACTGACTCAGTCTGTATCCATCTCTGTCCTAGACACCGTCTCAGTCTGTGTCCATCTCTGTCCTAGTCACTGACTCAGTCTGTGACCATTTCTGTCTCCGTCACTGACTCAGTCTGTGTCCATCTCTGTCCTAGTCACTGACTCAGTCTGTGACCATTTCTGTCTCCGTCACTGACTCAGTCTGTGTCCATTTCTGTCCTAGTCACTGACTCAGTCTGTGTCCATCTCTGTCCTAGTCACTGACTCATTCTGTGTCCATTTCTTTCCTAGTCACTGACTCAGTCTGTGTCCATTTCTGTCCTAGTCACTGACTCAGTCTGTGTCCATCTCTGTCCTAGTCACTGACTCAGTCTGTGATCATTTCTGTCTCCGTCACTGACTCAGTCTGTGTCCATTTCTGTCCTAGTCACTGACTCAGTCTGTGTCCATCTCTGTCCTAGTCACTGACTCAGTCTGTGACCATTTCTGTCTCCGTCACTGACTCAGTCTGTGTCCATTTCTGTCCTAGTTACTGACTCAGTCTGTGTCCATCTCTGTCCTAGTCACTGACTCAGTCTGTGTCCATCTCTGTCCTAGTCACTGACTCAGTCTGTGTCCATTTCTGTCCTAGTCACTGACTCAGTCTGTGTCCATTTCTGTCCTAGTCACTGACTCACTCTGTGTCCATCTCTGTCCTAGTCACTGACTCAGTCTGTGTCCATCTCTGTCCTAGTCACTGACTCAGTCTGTGTCCATCTCTGTACTAGTCACTGACTCAGTCTGTGTCCATTTCTGTCCTAGTCACTGACTCAGTCTGTGTCCATCTCTGTCCTAGACACCGTCTCAGTCTGTGTCCATCTCTGTCCTAGTCACTGACTCAGTCTGTGTCCATCTCTGTCCTAGTCACTGACTCAGTCTGTGTCCATCTCTGTCCTAGTCACTGACTCAGTCTGTGACCATTTCTGTCTCCGTCACTGACTCAGTCTGTGTCCATCTCTGTCCTAGTCACTGACTCAGTCTGTCCATCTCAGTCTGTGTCCATCTCTGTCCTAGTCACTGACTCAGTCTGTGTCCATCTCTGTCCTAGTCACTGACTCAGTCTGTGACCATTTCTGTCTCCGTCACTGACTCAGTCTGTGTCCATCTCTGTCCTAGTCACTGACTCAGTCTGTGTCCATCTCTGTCCTAGTCACTGACTCAGTCTGTGACCATTTCTGTTTCCGTCACTGACGCAGCCAGTCACCGCCTCAGTCCAAGTCACTGAAATAGTCTGTGACCATCTATGTCCCCATCACTGTTTCTGTCTGTGTCCATCTTTGTCTCAGTCTGTGTCCCTCTCTGTCTCAGTCTGTGTCCATCAATGCCTCCATCACTGTCTCAGTCTGTGTCCCTCTCTGTCTCAGCCTGTGTCCATCAATGCCTCCATCACTGACTCAGTCTGTCTTACTCTCAGTCTCAGTCTGTGTCCATCAATGCCTCCATCACTGTCTCAGCCTGTCTCCCTCTCTGTCTCAGTCTGTCTCCATCAATGACTCCATCCTTAATCATATGAAAACTGGCAAGACCTGCTTTCATACAGCATCAAATAGAAATGATTAATGATATAGAAGAATATGGAATAGATAAAGTTACCAGACTGCTGAACACATTATATGATACTGGAGATATACCTCATGACTTATGTAATTCTGAATTTATTGCAATACCAAAGAAATCAGGAGCCTTGGAATGTGATCAACATCGGAGCAATTAGGATAATGAGTCACATCACGAAGATTTTGCTAAGAATTATTATACAAAGAGTTAGAAAGAAAATACAACCTGAAATAGGAGAAGAACACCACACACACATATCCCTCACCCACACATCCCACACCCACATACCACCACACATCCATCACCTACACACAACACACATATCCACCACCCACATACAACACAATATCCCCACCCACACCCACACAGATACCCTCGCCCACCCCGCACATACCCCACCCACACACCACTCAAATCCCTCACCCACACACATATCCCCAACCAACACACCACATACATCTCCCCACCCACACACACACATTCCCCACCCATCCACCAACACACACTCACTCACACATCCTCCACTACGCACCCACACACCCCACCCACTCACCCCCAACCAAACATCTCTCGATCACACATACCCCCACCCACACACATCACCAACCCACTAACGCATCCCGCCCCAACACATACACATCCCTCACCCACCTACACATCCCTAGGCCACTCACACACCCCACCCACACATTCCCCATCCACGCACACATCCCCCACCTACACATCCTCACCACCCACACACCCGCACCACCCACACATACTTCCCCCAACCACCACACATTCCTACTCACCCACACATATCCACCAACCATACACACATTCCCCGCACCCATCACACACATCCCCAACCCACACACCGCATACTATCCCCCACCCACACACATATCCTCACCCACACAGGCCTTATACAGTGTTATGTTGTGTAACAAATGTGTCTAGTTGATCATGCGACAAAGTACACTTGCTCCTGCAGCGAGGCACTGTCGTTACGTAGCTTTCAATTGTTATGTTGTCTAGTGCGTCCTCTAGTCTCTACGTCTTACCCCTACTTCTATGAGTGTCAAACAATATGTGTGTTTATTCAGCAAATTAACATACTGTCTGAGATTCTATTCTTGTCTACCTAGCACTGACGAATTACCTGAACCAAGCATTTATTCTAAAACAAGAATAAGCCCATGAAAGGTGCCATATTTTCGAGGGATCCATCCATCCATCATGTGCCATGCCGGTAAGCGTGGGCGGTCATGTTCTGCCATCTCACTCGATCACCAGAGTCGTGGATCAGCTCAGTGTTTCTGTCTCGACCATGCCACGAAGCCAAGCCATCCAGGTATTTGCTTCTAGGTCTTCCTCTTGGTCGGCTCCCTTCGATCTTACCAGTTGTCACCAAGTTCTCCAATTTATTTCTTCTCATAACATGCCCAAAATAGTTTGACTGTCTGCGTCTAATATCTCTAATCAGTTTACGGTCTTCATTTGTTTCTTGAAGGACTTGTTCATTGGTCTTTCTGCTGTCCATGGTATTCTTTGCATTTTCCTCAGAAACCACATTTCTACAGCCATCAGATGTTTTTCAGCTTGACTGCTCATTGTCCAAGCTTCACATCCATATAAAAGTACAGGTTCTATGTAGCACTGCAACACTCTTTTTCTCGTTTCAATTTACATCTTTTTATTGGTCAGTATGTTTTTCATCTTGCTAAAGGCTACTTTTACCATGGCGATTCTTGTTCTAATCTCTTCAAGGCATCTCCCATCAGATGTTATGACTGTTCCGAGATAATTGTACCTATTCACTTGTTGAAGAATATTCCCATTTACTTGTATATTGCAGTGTGATATTTCGTTCTTCCTAGTGACGACCATTTCGAGGGATAAATATCACATTAAAACTAGTATTTTTTGTTTGCTATTACATTGGGAATGTGACCGACCTACATCGTGTTTATTCCAAAGTTCGTGTTTTGCTACGATGAGATGACGATATACAAAAGCGTTGTTTTTGTTTTCAAAAAGCTAACGTGCTAGAGAAGAGAATCAAGAGAGCTTAGTAAGACTGCAGTCATCAACATTTCCCCACCACGGCGAGATAGGTTTCTGGCACGCGTCACTCAGCCAACCAGTTCCGCTGGAGGATTTTGGTGTGATTTAAATTGTAATCTGTGGTAGCCTGTAATCAGCTGTAGCAGCTGTAATCTGTTGTAATCAACATCCACGGGGCTGTAGACTAGACATCCAGGCTCAGGAAGCACAGATCAGATTGACCACCAACTACAGGCCACAAATTGTGACGGTCCTGGCAAAAACACGCCTGATATATCCGTCTCCGCAAGTGCCCATGTTGTCACTCACTACACTATCCAGGCAACCTGTCTATTCCACCATTGTAGTGTGTCTGTGTGTGTGTGTGTGTGTGTGTGTGTGTGTGGGTGGGTGTGTGTGTGTGTGTGGGTAGGGGGATGTTAGTTGGTGGGGATGTGTGTGTATGGTTTGGGGATGTGTGAGTGGATATGCGATGTGTGGGTTGGTGGGGGATGCGTGTGGGTGGTGGGGAATATGAGGTCGATGGAGGTGTGGTTGGGGGATGGGTGGTTGGAGGTGTGAGTGGGGAGAGGATGTGTGGGTGGGGGATGGTGTGTGGGTTAGGATTGTATGTGGGTGGGCACGGGATGTGTGGGTTGAAGGGGGATGTTTGTGTGTTTGGCGAGTGAGTTTGGGTTGGGGGAACAGGTGAGGGCAGTGTGTGTGGGTGGGGGATGTGCGGGAGCGGGATGGGTCGGTTGGTGGGGTATGTATGTGTCCCTGGGTGTGTGTGTGGGTTAGGTGGGGGTGTGTGTGTGGTGGGGTAATGTTTGTGTAGGTGGGAGATTGGCCTCATAACATGGTAATTTGCCTTGTTTATGTTTACAAAATTCATTTCACAATGGTTTTTTTTTCTTCTTATGTGAATGTATAATGATCTTGATGAACAAAAGATGAGTGATTGGAAGGGCCGAATGTGTGACCCTTTTAAAATAAAGTTAATTTGATTTGATTTCATTACTTTCAATATAACGCCTGGTCACCTAGTCACACATACTTTCAATATAACGCCTGGTCACCTAGTCACACATACTTTCAATATAACACCTGGTCAACTAACCACACATACTTTCTATATAACACCTGGTCAACTAGCAACATATACTTTCTATATAACACCTGGTCAACTAGCAACATATACTTTCTATATAACACCTGGTCAACTAACCACACATACTTTCTATATAACACCTGGTCAACTAACCACACATACTTTCTAGTATAACACCTGGTCAACTAACCACACATACTTTCTATATAACACCTGGTCAACTAGGCAACATATACTTTCTATATAACACCTGGTCAACTACCAACACATACTTTCTATATAACACCTGGTCAACTAGCCACACATACTTTCTATATAACACCTGGTCAACTAGCAACACATACTTTCTATATAACACCTGGTCAACTAACCACACATACTTTATATATAACACCTGGTCAACTAACCACACATACTTTCTGTATAACACCTGGTCAACTAACCACACATACTTTCTATATAACACCTGGTCAACTAACCACACATACTTTCTATATAACACCTGGTCACCTAGTCACACATACTTTCTATATAACACCTGGTCACCTAACCACACATACTTTCTATATAACACCTGGTCAACTAACCACACATACTTTCTATATAACACCTGGTCAACTAACCACACATACTTTCTGTATAACACCTGGTCAACTAACCACACATAGTTTCTATATAACACCTGTTCAACTAACCACACATACTTTCTATATAACACCTGGTCACCTAGTCACACATACTTTCTATATAACACCTGGTCAACTAACCACACTCACTTTCTATATAACACCTGGTCAACTAACCACACATACTTTCTATATAACACCTGGTCAACTAACCACACATACTTTCTATATAACACCTGGTCAACTAGCCACATATACTTTCTATATAACACCTGGTCAACTAGCAACATATACTTTCTATATAACACCTGGTCAACTAGCCACACATACATTTCTATATAACACCTGGACAACCAACCACACATACTTTCTACTATAACACCTGGTCAACCAACCACACATACTTTCTATATAACACCTGGTCAACTAACCACACATACTTTCTATATAACACCTGGTCAACTAACCACACATACTTTCTATATAACACCTGGTTAACTAACCACACATACTTTCTGTATAACACCTGGTCAACTAACCACACATACTTTCTATATAACACCTGGTCAACTAACCACACATACTTTCTATATAACACCTGGTCAACTAACCACACATACTTTCTATATAACACCTGGTCAACTAGCAACACTATACTTTCTATATAACACCTGGTCAACTAACCACACATACTTTCTATATAACACCTGGTCAACTAGCCACACATACTTTCTATATAACACCTGGCCAACTAACCACACATACTTTCTATATAACACCTGGTCACCTAGTCACACATACTTTCTATATAACATCTGGTCAGCTAACCACACATACTTTCTATATAACACCTGGTCACCTAGTCACACATACTTTCTATATAACACCTGGTCACCTAGTCACACATACTTTCTATATAACACCTGGACAACCAACCACACATACTTTCTATATAACACCTGGTCAACCAACCACACATACTTTCTATATAACACCTGGTCAACCAGTGTCAAGGTCTCACATAGTGTAGGTAGGGTATAAAGTTAGAAGGGATTTATAGAAGGGATATAACACCAATATAAGGGAAGTAAAACGTAACCACTCGAACGCTCGAACAATCTCGAGCCTTCGAGAATGATGGGTCAGTTTGCCTACAGCTCCGTGGACACAGGTGGAACCCGCCTACAGCATGCCAGGACTATTTCGACGAGAAGCTCGAAGAGAGTTACACCCCGTGACCGCCCGACACACATCGAAGGGCAGACGGCGGCTGGACACCGAGGACGAAGGAGGGTTTAGCTTAAGGGGGACTTGATAGATAGAAACCAAGTGTATTTAAGGATTGTTGATTATAAGATAGTTGATAGAGTTTTGCTGTGATGGTTATGTGTATGATTGCTGTATTATGAACTCCTGTGATATTGTAAATATTGTAACTGGCTGCGAAACCCATTCTTCGCCAGATTACTGTGAATAAATTATATCAGAAAGTATCAGAATGGAGTTTGTTGCCTGTCTGAACCCGAGTTTCATTTCCCTAGGTCTTCAGGACGTTGACAGGCTATGTGGAGACTCAAGCCGGTTTTGGCAAGCTCAAGACGATTAAATTCTACTTCAATGTTTTGACAGCTCTTGGTTTTGCCAAGTAAAATATATTAACATTCATACACGACAAAGTCTCAAGTTTACAGCGACTATCTTCTCATCTTCTCATAAACTATCATTAGTCCCTCTAGAAAAGTTACTTAGAAACCATGCTTATAGATATATTAACATTGACATGACTGGACAATAACTGTGACAAGATACTAATCTTTTTCATTCCTAACGACAGATTGTTCCGCGAAACGTTGTGTGCATGTAAATTGTTCTCCAGCAGTAGCGAAAGAACCGGAGAACCAAACAACAACACTACAGCAAAGAAACCAGCAAATCAGATAAGTCCCATAGGTTTCATGCTTATTGTATCTCTAAACGATACTCATTTTTTTTTTCTTGCTTTCTGTAACATTTTTTCTATGTATTTCAATTTATTATATGTACATGCAAATTTCATGTCCATTTGAATTTATTCTATAGAAAGTGTATATGTAAACATTAAGGGACATAAAACCAATTGTTGTACGCCCAAACTTTTTTCCAAAGGGATTTAATTTCTAAAAATTTAAATTTAGCTAAATTTAAAAAAATGTCAACACTGGAACAGTGTATTGAGTTAGGTCTTAAATTAGGCTATACTGCAGATAAACTGTCAGAATGGGCGCAAAAAACGCATTCAGAAAACATAGCGAGAGAAGACAGGGCAGCGGAAAGAGAACAAAAACGACTACAAATGGAAGGCTGAAGATAAAAAAATGCAAATGGAAGCTGAAAATAAAAGAGCAAATGCAAATGACTAAAAAGATGCAAAGGGAGGCTGAAGATAAAAAGATGCAAATGGAGGCGAAAAGAATGGAGCTCGAAGCTGCTAGCAAACAAGCTCAATTAAACGCAGAAACAAAGAAGTTAGAAATAGAATTAGCTTTGAAACAAAAGGAACTCGAAACGCAAACACAATTACAAGTCAAACAAATGGAGATTGACTCCAACATGGAAATTTCGGTAAATAAATTGAGGAGTAAAGAAGAGGAGCAAAAATACAACAAATATAAAGGCTTAGTCAAACCTTTCTGTTCCGGAGATTCCATAAGTGCATATATAGAAAACTTTGAGTGTTTAATGTCATATCATAGCATTCCAAAAATCGATTGGGCATTTATCTTTATGAGAAACGTAGCATTAGAGCCCTTAAAAGTGATTTAAACAATTCCACAAGACATGAGGAAAAATTACGACTATCTAAAACATAGAATATTGCAACATTTTTCATTAGACACAGCAGGTTACCAATTGCAGTTTTCAAAATTGTCACCATCACCCAACCAAACGTTCATAGACTACGTCTCGTCAGTTCAAGATATATTCACTAAATGGATTACCTTAGCGAAAACAAACAACAGCTATGATAAACTAAAAGATCTAATAATAATTGAGAAGATTATGAACACACTACCCACTCCTTTCTCTAAATTTCTAAGAAAGAGTGATCGTAGGACAATTCAAGAAGTCGGGCAGAAAGGGAGTGCTTATTTCACAGCAAATCGTGACATTTTTCAATTAAACACTAGTCAGAATGAAACAGCAGCTGTCACAAACACCAAATACTCTAAACCAAGTGATAACAAATTCAAACAACGCTCTAAATTCTCAAAGCCAGTCCTATGTCAATATTGTCACTTAACTCTTGAACAGTACGCTATATGTGACAAAGCACCAACCTACCCACACCACCTCCAAATGATGGTGGAAAAACAAAGAAACAAAAGAAGGAGAGCGGTTAAATGCTTCTTTTGTTCTGCTTACGGCCATTATAGCGGTCGTTGCGACGGCCGCAAGATGATGAAACAGGCCAATGCAGCACTAGTAGATACATCTACAAATGAAGAAATCGAAGAGCTTAATCAGTGTGACATCAAGAATGAAAGTGAGCATGAATCAGTGAATGCCCTAGAAGTCAGCTATACCAACAACAAGAACACCTGTAACATATGTAAAAAGTTCCAGTTGGATACCAACCTTGAATGTAGCCATACAATTCCTATATCCAACAAGTTAAAATTTGTAAAAGGTGTTGTAAACAACAAACTTTGTACAGTCATGCGTGATAGCGGAGCGACTCTGGTTGGCATTAAAAAGACGTTAATTAATGACAGAGACTACACACACGACAATGTGACATGTCGCACATTCGCAGGTATTATCGAAAGATACCCCCAGGCACTGGCCGAAATTCAAACACCTTTTGTGTCAGGACAAGTGCTGTGTGCGGTGTTAGAAAACCCGTGCGGAGACATTATTCTCGGGAATCTTCCCAACATAAAATCCTGTTCTGAAGAAGATATCAAAGAATGGGAACCAAAAAACTGCATTCAAACATCAAGCAGTGACCCCAGAACAAAAGAACACAATTTTATGTCTCCAACTGCCAAAAGCATAAAGGAGACCACCAATGACGGAATTCCAAACGAATTCACAGTAGTGTACAACACAGAGGCGATAGAATCTTTAAAAGACACCATCTGCATAAAACCTCAAATTGAGGACCCCATCAAAGAAGAAAACTATAAACCTGTAAATGTGCAACAAAAGACAGACAACGATAACATAATAACTCGACAAACGACTCAGATAACCCACATGGACAACCAGACAGATAGAACAGGGGACACTAACCAAACTAAGAGAAACGACACTGACAAGAACAACAATGACAATTCTACTTTAGCGACACATTCTCTTGACAACGAAAACGACGAAGTCAACGACACAATAACAACAATTCTTCTTAACCATGACAAACAGCTTGACGAGTCATTACAAACCGACTCGACTCTTTCAAATTACTCCCAACTGAAACCATATTATGCCAGGAACAACAATGACAGAAGCACAGCAACGACAGTACTTCTTAACGACACTACGACACAAGACAATGAAGACAACTTCACATTACGGACAATTTCTCGTGAAGACAAAAACGCAGGTACCAAACCAACAACTGAGAGAACTCATAATTTCCAACTTTATGAGTCGAAACAATTTGTTTCTCTGGAAACAAGAAACAAGTACGTGATTAATTCCAAGAAACATAGCCAAGAAATACAAGGATATCCAAGGGACACTACTAGTGACAAAGAAGTATTATTAACAAACAAGTGTTATCATATGTGTTCATTGCAAATTTATCATCTATCAATGACACATAAAACAAAAACGGAAACAACATAGAAACCTGCAGAAAGTGATGCAGATACAGAAATAACATCATCAAACAGCAATCATGCAAGCAAACAGTATGCAAGTAAACAAACACAAACAATTGACTTCACAAAAAATCAAAGTCAGAGACGATTGCATACATACAAACCGCTTTATTGCATGAACAAAAACAACAAACGATGCGTGTCAAAACCCATCAGTACAAAAACTAGCAACAAGAGTAGACAATCACATTCACCAGACATTAGAATGAACAGAGACAAATTACTGACACTCTTGCTACTGTTGCTATCGACACAACTTACAACAACACGACCTATCTTTCAACATATATCGTTCACCACTATCTGGATAACAAACAAATTTTCCATCATAATTACCATCTCATTCATATATCAGTCAACATTGCGCCATATTGAAACAGGAAAAACCATGGTACAGTTCATTAACTCCTATTGGTGCAAAATTTTCCATATAACCCTGATATATGCCTATTGTAAATTCAGTTTCACTCTTACAATGTTTAGACTTATTATTACATCAATACCCATACAATTATGTATTATTTGGAATTGTGAGAGTATCAGTTTAGAGGATACAATTTGCAAATTGAAATCTATTTTTTTCCAATCCACCCATACTCAGATTACCAAACACCGATTTACCATTTATATTAACCACAGATTCAAGTGCTATCGCTATCGGAGGATGTCTAATGCAAGAATATGAAGGCGTGAAACATCCAATCCTGTATGTGAGCCGGAAGTTAAAAGCAGGCGGAAACCAGGTATTCCACAGCTGAGTTGGAAGCCTTAAGTTTGGTTTTCTATGTTCTCCGACTACGTAAGTTCCTTCTTGGCACCCACTTCGTTGTCTTCACAGATAATTCGCCACTGCTGGTCATTAGAGATGGGAAGCCCAAAAAACCACAGATTGGCAAGATGGTGCCTTTTGTTACAAGATTTTGACTTCGAAATTCATCATATTAAGGCACAGATAACTTAATTCCCTGATATTTTATCAAGATTACCCAATGCACCAGCAGATTGACACTATTTACGCTGATTATTTGCCATATTACCAGCTGTGATATTTTATTCTGATGCATGAAATCCAGTGTACCTCTACACTTACTGTAGAACTGCAGAAATATCGACAGGCTATTCGATACATTAGGTATATCTACCACAAACACTAAATGTTACATTACTTAAAATTATAGAACCACTAGTGTTGTATCATGCCACATTGGCAATTAACAGTGCAGTATAAACAATCCGAACTGTGCAGATTAAGAGTTGTGAATTTAATTCATCCACCACAGAACTTAACAGCTAACGATACTATGTGAACATTACGAACTTTGCATACTAGTAATTTGATGGACTTCACCAACTGACGGAACAAAACATCAGACATAACCGCATCGATATATTATGACTATTACAACATGTACGAAACAACTACACGAAAAGGTGACACCAATGAGTTACCTATTAACTGTATCAGCATTTGAAAAACACATGGACAAAGAACGACAACACACGGATCGTCGATGGATTTAATTAGTTTAATTTGATTAGTTAAATATGTATTAAATTGTTCTATTATTATATGCATAAAATATGTGAACATGTCAATTTGTCATTTTCTATCATAATATGTCATAAACATTTTCATTCATGTTCAAAATTTTCTTCCTAAAACTATTCCAATTTAACTTATAAACCATTTTGATTTTGTTACCACCAGTACAAATAGTACTTGGCGCTTTCAATATACTATATCGCCGAAGTTTTTTCTAAGGGCGACAACATTTACCTCAACTTAATTTGTATATTTTAACAAAATACTATGTTGAATGAAAGGTGTACGAATCAGAGAGTGAATGAATTAAATGAGAGAGCGATATACTGAGCGGACAAATTGTACGCAAAATGTATTTATTTTATTTTGTCTGCGTTTTGATGTAAAATGTAACACTTGTCTGAATTTGGTATACATGTTTAGTATTAAATAAAATAGTATTATTCTGAGAATCACTGTTTGAATGCCCGTTCATGCGTTACACAGATGGCGTAATTCATGATAAAGGATATTCCAACACGTGACGCTTGGAAGTATACTACACACGACATTCACACACGTAGCACACACTTTACACATTAGGTAAAACATATACTCACAAAACTAAACACTAACAAGTAAATAACATACACTTTATTACAGCAAGTAAAGAGAGAGTAGACACACTAACAGGCAAACAAGAACATAAGTAGTTACTTGGGAGAAAACAAAGTGATTATATATATTGGGCACTATAAAACATACGGAAGTAAAAGTGTATCAAAATACACATTCAGGACAAGAATTGCAGGTATTCTTAAATAAGCCAAGACAATTTGTCTTGATGAAACTCTCTAATACAGAGTTCATTATCCTGGTATCATATGGATACTTGAGAAGGGACGCGGTTGCAAATACAACTGTAAGCGTCAGGGAACTTCGGTCGGGTAGCAGGTTTAGGAATATGGAAGAGATAGGAGCTCTTCAGCAATCACCCTGAATTGTTGTACTGGGAAATACATGAGTTATTAGTGCAAGTATATGGATTACTAAGTTCCCATCCACGAAACTACAACCACCAACTTCATGTGATCCCATGACAGAATTAGTTCAGACTAATTAGCATATAGTAACCCACAAGAACGGCGCGGAAGGGAACCCTGTCAAGGTCTCACATAGTGTAGGTAGGGACATAAAGTTAGAAGGGATTTATAGAAGGGATATAACACCAATATAAGGGAAGTAAAAGGTAACCACTCGAACGCTCGAACAATCTCGAGCCTTCGAGAATGATGGGTCAGTTTGCCTACAGCTCCGTGGACACAGGTGGAACCCGCCTACAGCGTGCCAGGAGAAGCTCGAAGAGATTTACACCTCGAGTCCGCCCGACACACATCGAAGGGCAGACGGTGACTGGACACCAAGGACGAAGGAGGGTTTAGCTTAAGGGGGACTTGATAGATAGAAACCAAGTGTATTTAAGGATTGTTGATTATAAGATAGTTGATAGAGTTTTGATGTGATGGTTATGTGTATGATTGCTTTGTTATGAACTTCTGTGATATTGTAAATGTTGTAACTGGCTGCGAAACCCATTCTTCGCCAGATTACTGTGAATAAATTATATCAGAAAGTATCAGAATGGAGTTTGTTGCCTGTCTGAACCCGAGTTTCATTTCCCTAGGTCTTTAGGACGTTGACAACCAGCCACACATACTTTCTATATAACACCTGGTCAACCAGCCACACACACTTTCTATATAACACCTGGTCAACCAGCCACACATACATTCACACATGGTCAACCAGCCACACATACATTCACACATGGTAAACCAGCCACACATACTTTCTATATAACACCTGGCCAACCAGCCACACATACTTTCTATATAACACCTGGCCAACCAGCCACACATACATTCACACATGGTCAACCAGCTACACATACATTCACACATGGTCAACCAGCCACACATACTTTCTATATAACACCTGGTCAACTAGCCACACATACTTTCTTTATAACACCTGGTCAACCAGCCACACATAATATCTGTATAACACCTGGTCATCCAGCCACACATACTTTCTATATAACACCTGGTCAACTAACCACACATAATATCTGTATAACACCTGGTCAACTAGCCACACATACATTCTATATAACACCTGGTCAACTAACCACACATACATTCTATATAACACCTGGTCAACTAACCACACATACATTCTATATAACACCTGGTCAACTAGCCACACATACTTTCTATATAACACTTGGTCAACTAGCCACACATACTTTCTATATAACACCTGGTCACCTAGTCACACATACATTCTATATAACACCTGGTCAACTAGCCACACATACTTTCTATATAACACCTGGTCAACTAACCACACATACTTTCTATATAACACCTGGTCATCCAGCCACACCTACTTTCTATATAACACCTGGTCAACTAGCCACACATACTTTCTATATAACACCTGGTCACCTAGTCACACATACATTCTATATAACACCTGGTCAACTAGCCACACATACTTTCTATATAACACCTGGTCAACTAACCACACATACTTTCTATATAACACCTGGTCAACCAACCACACATACTTTCTATATGACACCTGGTCAACTAACCACACATACTTTCTATATAACACCTGGTCAACTAGCCACACATACTTTCTATATAACACCTGGTCAACTAGCCACACATACTTTCTATATAACACCTGGTCAACTAGAGACATATAGTTTCTATATAACACCTGGTCAACTAGCCACACATACATTCTATATAACACCTGGTCAACTAGCCACACATACTTTCTATATAACACCTGGTCAACTAACCACACATACTTTCTAAATCAAAATCAAATCAAATCAACTTTATTAGGGTCACAAATTGGGCGCGCAGGCCCGTCTTACATTCGGCCCTTCCAGTCACTCGTCTTTCGTTCATCAAGAGCATTATACATTTACATAGGAAGAAAAATAAACATTGTGAAATGAATGTTGTAAACATAAACAAGGCTAAACATGGAGAAAAATGTGTACATAAAAAGTATGTGACGTAAAAGTAGTGATGCCAGCGCGTCCCACACACACACACACACACACACACATACACACACACACACTACACACACACACACACACACACACACACACACACACACACCACACACTCTCTCTCTAATCATTAGTCGGCACCAGTCATTAGCGAGTCCTTAACGTTCATATATAACCAGTGCCTGGCCAAAAACTACTTTCCATCTGCATTTAAAATTGCTAAAGTGTTTCCGCTAATTAAAAATGGCTCAATCGATAATAGCGTTTTGGGTAATTATAGACATATTTCCTTACTATCGTCGCTATCAAAACCACTAGAAAAACACATTCATAAAATAACGGTACACCATTTAATTAACAATGATCTAATAATTAACAGTCAATCTGGGTTTCAACCTAAATATTCTTGCCATAGTGCTCTAACAAAAATGACCGATAACTGGCACTTAAACATCAACAACGGTAGAATTTGTGGAGCGGTGTTTGTAGACTTTAAAAAAGCTTTTGATATGGTAGATCACGATATTTTAATTAGAAAACTAAAGCAAATGAAGACAAGCACCAACATGGTGAACATAATTACGTCATTTCTATCCGACAGGCAACAAGTCGTGTCCTTCAACAACTGTCTATCAAGACCCACACAGCTTAATATTGGTGTGCCGCAGGGCTCAATACTAGGTCCGCTGCTTTTTGCAGTTTATATTAAATGATCTTCCTTTATATATCAATGCAACTTGTGATCTATTTGCAGACGACTGTACTATATATACTAGTCAAGAAAACCGTAGTGAATTAGAGAATTCTTTACAAAAGGAACTTGATAATCTTACTAGATGGAGCAATGAAAACCGCATGCAAATTAACATCGACAAAACCAAATCCATGCTAATAACGACCAGACAAAAACTACAGACACTAGCCATAACTGGATCACCGCTCGAACTCCGCATGGGCACGTTACCTATAGTTAATGTGACTGAACATAAAACACTAGGGCTTTTAATAGACAGCCATTTGAACTGGAGCTCTCATGTTCACGCTCTTACCAAGAAAATAGCACAAAAAGTTTACCAACTTGCTAAAATTCAGCACTTCCTGGACGAAAGCACACGAAAAATATTCTATACATGCTATATCCAATCACATCTCGATTACTGTTCCACAGTTTGGGATGGTTGCCCTAAATCTAATTTAAAACGACTATGTTCTCTACAAAACCCCGCCGGGCCCCAAAATTT
>JACEFZ010017481.1:0-30927 GCA_014155875.1 Cepaea nemoralis | reverse complement strand
AAAAAGTCTTGATATTGTGAGGTTGGTTATTGTGTTCTATAGGCAGCAAACTCATGCGGATATGAATATGTCATTGTTGAAATCCGTGCTTCCCTTTGTGGCAGTCGTGCAAACTGCTTCACAATCAATCCTAACATTTTAGCTCTACATAATCTATGTCATTGTACATTTCAGACATATTGTGTGCTTTAACAGAAAACAAGATTGTTATAAGAAGAAATAAATTAGAGAACTTGGTGACAGCTGGCATGATCGAGGGGAAAAGAACAAGGGAAGGCAGAGAAGTAAATACCTGGATGATTTTATAGGAGAAATATGCGGGACAGGTGACCGCTCGTTTCCTTCCAGACATTTGATCCCTCATTTAGAGCTGGACAACTGATCTCTCACTAGTAGGGCCTACTGGACAATTGACCTCGCAACTGATACCGAACAATTGACCTCGCAACTGATACCGGACAGAGGGCCTCTCGTTTGGTACCGGACAACTGATCTCTATGTTGGTGCTAAGCAAGTATTTCGATGTTAGCAATTACTAAATCAAAATACCAACAAACAAGAAACCCATATTCTCTTTTATACTTAAAGAAGACTGCCACGTGATATAAACCAGAAGAATGTTTACTATTGCGTGATTGTCAAAGGACTTCCCAATATTGGTACGGAGATATCCGAAGAATAATCTCAGTCATTTATTGTTCTTGTTTTTAATTGCATTTACTGGGTCACATTTGTCAACATCTGCTGCAAACGTAAGATGATAATACATGTTATTTGATAAATAATTTCATACATTGATATGCACCTGTCACCTCAAATAAGAACAATTATCCCGTGTCAAATTGTCTTCATCTACTCAACATATGGAAATAAAGTCTCCCATCCCAGCTGGATGGCCGAAGCGCCGCTGGACCCTGGACATATTGTGGAAGTATAATGGTACTGGCCTTGACCTGTGCCAGGGTGGCTACAGTAACCGACGGACACCTGTTTGGCAGATCCGTGGGGGTGGGAGACCACGAGGTGCAGGGGCATCTCTTTTCTAGCATCCTTTCTGCCATTCTGTTTGCCGTTTTCCATGTGGTCGAAATAATCGTACTCCTTCTCCATAGCTTTAAGACATTTGTCATGCACGTTCATCATGGCATCAATTCTCTCCGCCAGGTCCAGGTCATGGCACACATGGGTCAACCTACACCAACCTCGATCCACGTCACGTTTGGTATGGGACATACCTTTCAGTATGACAGCGCCAGGGCTTGTCTTAAACGTTTTACCTGAGTCAAAAAACAGGTCGCATGAAGTATGCTCTGCCTCTAGGCTGTCAAAGACAAGGTGATCCGCGGTGTCGATGTAAATATGGACATATTCTGTTTTTGGTGTAGGAGAATTCAGACATTCCTTACATTCACAAGTTGGGTAGAACCTGTTATTCTTAAATATATCCACTTCAGTAATAACTCCACTCCCAACCCTCATCGCCGTACTGCCTCTGTGATCATACCAGGGGTACATGACCTCAGTACCCGGGACAGTGGCAGGCCTGTCCTGGCTGACATACTTGACTGTCACACGGACAGTTAGATCTGACACGATCCTGATGAACTTCATGACCTTGTCTTTACGGTAGAGGGGAGGGAGGCTGGCCATGCTGAGGGCGTCCAGGGGTAGGAAGTTGGGGTGTCCTGGATTCTTCTGACACCTGGTGTAGTCTGAATGTAGGTCTTGCTCTTCTACACAGGTGAATTTATCTGCCCATGTTCCTGCAGAACAGACAGGTGTGTCATCAGCTTTAATAGTAATGCTATTAATGATAACGATAGTGCTATTTCTAATAACAATAACGATGATGATGGTGATGATAATAATAATTGCGATAATAATAATAATGATAATAATAATGGTGACAAGAATAATAATAGTAAACATAATGATACTAATAATATGATGATGATGGTAACAACTATAACAATAATATGTGAGTGATGATACTATTAATGATAATAATCTGATGTTGTTAAGGATGATGGTGATGATGATGATGATGATGATGATGATGATGATGATGATGATGATGATGATAGCAATAGCAATACTAATGATAATAATAATAAGATGATGATGATGATCATGATGATGATGATCATGATGATGTTGATGATGATGATCATGATGATGATGAAAGAGAATGTTGACAATCTTCGGGACAGCTACAATACGTCATCTAAATGCCTTGAAACAAGCCAAGAGACAAACACAGCTTGCCACCAACATTAGAAATAAGCTGTTGTCATTATTGAGTCACATTGTAGGAGTAGAAAACGGGAAAATATCGCGACAACTGGAAACATTAATGGAAAGCGAAACAGAGGACGACTGCTAGAGAAGGTTCCTGACAGTGTGTGTGTTAGCACGGGCAGAGTGAAGTTTCCTGATAGCTTGTGTCATGGCACGGACAGAGAGAAGATTCCTGACAGATTGTGTCATGGCACGGACAGAGAGAAGTTTCCTGATAGCTTGTGTCATGGCACGGACAGAGAGAAGTTTCCTGATAGCTTGTGTCATGGCACGGACAGAGAGAAGTTTCCTGATAGCTTGTGTCATGGCACGGACAGAGAGAAGTTTCCTGAATAGCTTGTGTCATGGCACGGACAGAGAGAAGTTCCCTGATAGCTTGATGTCATGGCACGGACAGAGATAAGTTCCTGACAGATTGTGTCATGGCACGGACAGAGAGAGGTTTCCTGACAGATTGTGTCATGCACGGACAGAGAGAAGGTTCCTGACAGCTTGTGTCATGGCACGGACAGAGAGAAGGTTCCTGACAGCTTGTGTCATGGCACGGACAGAGAGAAGGTTCCTGACAGCTTGTGTCATGGCACGGACATAGAGAATGTTCCTGACAGCTTGAGACAAAGCACGGACAGAGAGAATGTTCCTGACAGCTTGAGTCACAGCACGGAAACAGAGAAGTTTCCTAACATCTTGAGTCATGGCACGGAAAGCGAGGCAGGAGAAGACTGCTAGAAAATGTTCCTGATAACTTCAGTCATGGCACGGACAGAGAGAAGGTTTCTGACAGCTTGTGTCATGGCACTCACAGAGAGAAGGTATCTGACAACTTGAGTAATGGCACGGACAGAGAGAAGGTTGCTGACAACTTGAGTCAAGGCACGGACAGAGAGAAGGTTTCTGACAACTTGAGTAATGGCACGGACAGAGAAAAGGTTTCTGACAACTGGAGTCATGGCACGGACAGAGAGAAGGTTGCTGACAACTTGAGTAATGGCACGAACAGAGAGAAGGTTGCTGACAACTTGAGTCAAAGCACGGACAGAGAGAAGGTTGCTGACAGCCTGAGTCATGGCACGGACAGAGAGAAGGTTGCTGACAGTCTGAGTCATGGCACGGACAGAGAGAAGGTTGCTGACAGCCTGAGTCATGGCACGGAAAGATTGGGCGATTTGGCAGCAGACCGCCTCACATTGGTTTGTTATGAAATGGTATGGGTGCCGGTCGTTCAGAAAGCAATGAGAACCTAATGATCGTAATCACGAACAGGCAAAAAATGCTGTCCTGCAAAGGATATGCAAATATCTTCTTCTTTTTTTTTTTTAAAATCAAGCAGTGGCGATTAGACTAGTGAGGTGGAAGCTGCGTAGTTGAGGATGTATAGAAGAATTGTGAGAAAACCGTGTACAGATATAAGAGCAATGAAGATATCTGGACATAAATGAACTCTTAAATCAAACTGGTTACTCGCGTCTGAAGGAGGCAGTCCACTTTCTCTGGGCATGAAATGAGAAGGGGAAGGCTGGAGTATGATGTTACAACGGGAAAGTTGGACGGGAGGAGAGGTCAGAGGAGACCAAGAGAGATGAGGCTGAACAGTATGACATCACAGCATGGAGCAACATCAGAGTCAGAAATGATTCGCACTACATGGACAGAAATGATCACTAACGCCAAAAGGAATATAAGAAGAATCAGTCAATCTCTCAGTCAGGCAATGAATCAATTAATCAATCATTTAAGACATCATCATTTAGAGTCAGAGCTGCAACAAACCTTCATCCAGCAGGAGCGTGTCCAAGTTGACCAAGTTCAGTGAAGGAAGTCCTGGGTAGAGACAACATGTCAATTATTACTTCTATATATTTATCTGTCATCGTCATCATTGTCTCTGTCGTCATTACTATCATTGTTAACATCGTCATCATTGTCTCTGTCGTCATTACTATCATTGTTAACATCGTCATCATTGTCTCTGTCGTCATTACTATCATTGTTAACATAGTCATCATTGTCTCTGTCGTCATTACTATCATTGTTAACATCGTCATCATTGTCTCTGTCGTCATTACTATCATTGTTAACATCGTCATCATTGTCTCTGTCGTCATTACTATCATTGTTAACATCGTCATCATCATTAACATCACCAAATATACTCCTAATAAACCAGATCGTTTGTTTTACTTCTCGATGAACATAAATTTAACAGAATCAACACAAAACAATGATCAGTCAACACAAGATAATGATGAATCAACAACACATTGACGAATCGACATAACACAATGACGTATCAACACAAACACTAACGTAGCAACACAAACAATGACGTATCAAAACAACCAATGACGTATCAACACAAAACAAAGACGAATTAACAACACTATGACGTATCAACACAAAATAATGACGTAGTAACACAAAATAATGACGTATCAACACACAACAATGAAGTATTAACACACAACAATGAGGTATCAACACAAAATAAGATGATAATGAGGCCAGAAGATGTTACAGTGGAACTGGGTAGCCAGGTTCATCCAGACCAACACGACATCTGTGGCTTAATGGTAGTGGATGCAGTTTCACAAGCCCGACATAGCGGTCTCGAAGTCAGGTGGGTGGAGATTGCTGTGAGCTGATGTTTATAATAGTATTATATTGACTACATCACGCATCGACCGCACATTCATCTATACACACATGACATACATATGATACACATATGACACATAATACACATAAGACACACATATGACACACATATGACACACATATAATACCCATATGACACACATGTGATGCACATAAGACACGCATATGAGACATATATGATACACATTGTGACATTCTTCTCCCTACGCAACTACACCATTCTGAATAGCACAGAAAGAACACCTGCTCAACGTTTGAGAACTTTACCAAAACTGCGTGACCTGATGAAATATGTGGCGCCAGCCTACCCCACAAGAGTGGTGTTTTTTTTGTAGTGGGCGAAAATTAGCTTTAAGCTGTGTAAATTAGCATGCGCTGATGTAATGTATAAGGAGCGTTCATCTGAAATCCGCCCGCGCGTAATTGCGTACGTTTGAACATGATGATGTCATAGTCATGTGATAAGTACTGACCAATGAATAAAAGAGCACGTGCTTGTCGTCCCATAATGCATAGGTTTTGTTTCTGACCGTTGAGAAACTGGCCGAGTTGATTCAAAATCCGTTCAAAGAAGCTCAAAGAGCGGTGATTCGGTTTATTTCATTTGAAGCATGTCGACCAGTGGACATTCATCGAAGAATGCAGGCAGCGTACGGTAAAAAATGTGTGTCGAAGACAACAGTGACAGACTGGACACGAATGTTTCGGAAAGAACGTCAGTTCACGACAGATCTTCGACGGCCGGGTCAAGCGCATATTGTTGCAACATAAAAAAAAAACATCGCCAAAATTGATACAGCAGTACAGATGAACCGTTGTCGAAGCATACGTTCGCTAGCGAAAGAATTTGATGTGTCATTTGGGACAATTCAAAAGGTCGTTCGTAAGAAACTGCAATATCGGAAGGTGTGTTCACAGTGGGTACCACGGATGTTGACCGACCACCAAATAGAGGAACGCATGGGATGGTGTTTGAACCACTTGCTGCGTTACAGAGTGGAGAGTGATGCATTTCTCTTCCGCATATTGGCAGGCGATGAATCATGGGGTCATCACTTTTAGCCGAACAGCAAAAGAGAGAGCATGCAATGGAAGCATGCTGGATCACCAAAAGCCTAAAAATTCAAGTTACAGGTTTCTGCTGATAAGGTTATGCTGAGAGAGATTTTATTTTAACCATGAAGTGCTATTGTTGGTCGACTTTAAAGAACCTGATGTCAACATCAACTCTACCCACTACTTTGAAAACACTACACAAGCTGCAAAAAGCCATCATGAATAAACGACCCGGCATGCTTTCTCGTGGTGTGATTTTGTTGTACGATAATGCTCACCCGCATGTTGCAAAGATTATGAAGGAAGCATTAGTTTGGAAGAAGAGGGAAAATTCTGCAACATCCAGCCTATAGTCTTGATTTGTCACCATGTGATATTCATTTGTTCGAACCTCCAAAAAAAAAAGCTCTCAAGGGGCAACGATTTCACACAGATGCAGACGTAATTAACGCGGTAGTGAGCAACCACAATCTTTTTTTTTGCGGACGGCATTCGCCGCCTACCTAAGCAATGGTATGCTCGTCTGAATGCCTAAGGCAACTTTTCTGACCAACCCATGGTGCATAATTCATTCAAAATGCACGCTTTGTTTAATTCTACCACACATGTTAATGTTTCTTTAATTCTTTTGTAATAAAGCCACTGGAACGGGTTTCAAATGAACGACCCTTATTTTAACGGATTTCTGATTCTGCGTGGCAGTCAGTTGTTTGAATTTTGACCAAACAAGATGTAATTAAATTCGTCTGGATATTTTATTATTTGGTGTCCGTTTGAAACAGGTTAGTGAACGATTATAAGACACAAATGTATATTAGTGGAATATAGTCAGAAGGATTTGAACCTTTAGTTAGAGCTCTCTGTTTTCTAATAGAGGTTAGTGAAATAGGAACTAAGAAAAATACTCGGATGATATAATTATTATTTCCTTAGCTAGTAAGATACTCCCTACCTAAATGATATATTTCCGTACATATTACTCACAATTGATGAAGAATGTACTTCTCATTAATACAGTTTCTTGATGCTTATCCTATGATTTATGAGGAGAGCTACTAAGATAATCTTCTGCACGATCATTATAATCTCTCTTTCTCTCTCTCTCTCTCTCTCTCTCTCTCTCTCTCTCTCTCTCTCTCTCTCTCTCTCTCTCTCTCTCTCTCCCTCTCTCTCTCTATATATATATATATATATATATTAAAAGGAGGTTGATTTTTCTAAATATGCAATGATGTGTAGAGTGAATAAGAAGTTTTCTATATATGTATTAATGTGTGGATTGAATATGATATAAATGTTGAGGCCATCTACTGAAGAAAAGAAATATTAATTCGACTGTATGGTGTCAATACTGATGATAGATACCCAGTAAACTAGGTGGCTAGGACATTGTATTGGACTGTATGGTGTCAATACTGATGATAGATACCCAGTAAACTAGGTGGCTAGGACATTGTATTGGACTGTATGGTGTCAATACTGATGATAGATACCCAGTAAACTAGGTGGCTAGGACATTGAAATATTAGAAGGAATTAACCTGCACAGAGCATGAATGGAATGCGTCATGTCTTGCAGACATAAGACTAAGATGCCCATATAGGATATTTGTGTGGGAGTAATGTTAGTTAGTTAGTCGACAGATCATCCTCGTTGCACATCGAACCATTCAGTCAATAAGTGCTCGGATCCCCTCCTCAGCAAATCCCGCAGCGTGTAGCGGCTAACGACGCCAGTTCTGTGTTGGTTTATCAATCTTCTTTGGCTTCCTGCGTAGTGTTCTTGTTTGGCCACCCCTCTTTTAATTTGCTGCTCCTGCAGTCTGGCCATTGTTGTAGATTCACAGTCATCACTTGGTTCTCGCAAAAGTCTCACTTCTCGTAGAGCATTCAGAATGTCAGCCTGGTCCATGGCGCGTCCGCCCTCCACAGTAGCCTCACCTGCGAGCTTGTCAACCCGCTCATTTCCTTGTACTCCCGCATGACCTGGCACGAAGATGAAACTAATCTTTGCCAGCCGAGACCGCTTCAGAGGCAGCAAGCCATTCTCTTCGGATCGACCCCTCCTCTATCCTCTTGATCATGTTCATTGAGTCGCTAAGGAAACAAGCCCTAGTGAATGTCTGTGTCTCGAGCCATGTTATTGCTTTACTTACTGCCATGACTTCCATGGTCAGGCTACTTGTGGTTTCAGTGAAAGCACCAGAGTCCTCCTTCACAATTCTCCCTCCGGCCCGAGCTGTAAAGGCCCATGAGCTTCTCACATGTCGGACGACCGACCCATCTGTGTAGATGACCGCGTCACCGTCTAGCGAATTCTCGAAAATCAACGCTTGTACTTCAGCCTCAACAGCAGCCGGATTTTCTTGTCTGCATTTTCTATCTAGTTGGATGCAAACTGAAAAGGATGTGCAGAAGTCTGTTGGCACTTGCACCCACTCCTCGCCAGGTTCTAAGTCCTCAAGTGAACACACCTGTTGAAGAATGTCTTCGGCTTGACCCATCCACGACCGTCCTCTTTTTAACCTGCTGCCCTTCACCTTCCTAATTTCACTATGCAGTGGATGTTGTGTGTTTGCGTTAATTCTGAGGTAGGCGCGTGCCCTGCAAACTTGTATTCTCTCTTCAATGGTTGGAAAATCAAGAAGGTAGCGCATCGCCCTGCATGCTGTATCTCTTGTACATCCAAGAATAATGCGCATAGCTTCATTCTGTATCCTTTCCATCCTTTCTATCTGCTTATGGCTGAGAGTCAGGATTGCCATTGCATACTCCAAAACAGACATGACCAGCCCCTCGTACAGAAGACATAGATGGCGCTGCTCACAGTTTGCTGCCGCCATCACCCGCATCGCTGCCAAACCCCGCTTGGCCTTTGTTATCACCTGGTCTATGTGCACATTATAAGCAAGGCTTCGATCAAACCGTATCCCCAGGTAATTCATTGCCTGCGTTCTTTCCACCGTCTCTGAACACAGCATTACAGTTGGTGTTGGGTTGTTGACAATATGATTATTCAACGAGAACCAAGTCACTGTTGCCTTTGTTGGGTTGACCATTGCCCCAGCTTCATCACACCAAGTACTTATGCGATTGAGTTCGGTTTGTAGTTCCACAGCAACCTCCTCTCTATCCTTACCCTGACGATACACTAAAACATCATCGGCATACGACAATGTCCTGCCAGGTCCAGTGATCTGCTCACTGGTGATTCTCACTGTGTAGGCGTTGAACAGTACCGGAGATAATGGTGATCCCTGTGGTAGGCCAGGATATATTGTTGTTGGTTCCGAAGTCCAACTGCCACATCTAAAAACTACTTTCCGTTGGTAGAGGGCTGCAGCGATCCAACTAAGGAGGAATGGACTTACGTTTAGTTCAAGAAGCTGAAACATTAAAAAATCCAGTGGTACTCTGTTGTATGCGTCCTCAAGATCAATCGCTGCAGCAACGGTTTCAGTGCCTGAGTGGAAACCTTCATAGACATCATGGGCAAAGACTGCTGCATTGGTCCAGGTTTCTCTTTTTGGACGGTACCCACCCAGGGTAGGTGGGAAAACACCTTGCCTCTCTAGTTGGCTTGATATTTTCCTGGCAATTACCTTCTCCAGCAGCTTGCCTATTGTATTCTGCATGGTTATAATTCGATATCCCTGAATTTTTTTGTGGTCTTTGTCAGGCTTCGGCAAGGGAATCAGATAGCTGTGTAACCATTCCTCCTTGATGCTAGCACTCCCTATACTGTTGTTGTACATGTCTGCTAGTTTCTCTAGCTCATTGTCGGTACACCTATTTATGTCGTTGTATCTTATGCCATCAGGACCTGGAGCACTGTTTTTTGATCGTCGAAGCACAGCCTTGATTTCTTGCACTGTCACTGTGTCTTCATCCGAAGTGTCCAGGGCCTTGCATCTGTCTGAGGTGACCTCCTTGGCCAGATTTCGGCCTCCCATGTCTGTCTGGTTGCTCTGCTCAAGGTAGCGTTCAAAGAGGGCTTTGCCCTTGTCCTCGTCAGTCCTCTGCCAGGTGAGGTCAGCACCTTGGAAGCCTGAAATGCTCTTATTCTTGACTACACCACTCATGCTTTTATGTAGTCGCCAGAACAATTTCAGTGACTTGTCTGTGCTTACTCTTTGACACACCTCTGCCCATTTTTCGCTTTTAACCACCTTGACCAGTTTTTTTAAATAGCTTACTTTTGTGTGCATCTCTCTTTCTAAGTGCAAGCAGGGACTAGGATGACCAGCTCTGTTCTTCTTGGCATTTTGCCATCTCCTTACAGCACTACGCTTATCCACCCAAGCCTTCTCCACCTCGAAACTCCACCACGGTGGCTGCTCCCAGCTTTTTTTCCTGCCCTGAAACGTTCTGCGCTTGTCACGTCTTATTTTACTCACCACATCTTGCCCTGTACTGTCATACTGGAACGTCTTTACCTTTAGCTTGTGCTGCCTGGTTCTGCCTTTCTCCACCAATATGCTGCAAGGGTGGTGGTCGCTGCCATGGTGTCCTAGGACACCCCATCTACACACTGTAGTGAGTGAAGGTGAAACTAGCGCCAGATCAATAGCACTGTCCTCATCGCCTGGACGGCTTGCTGTCCTGGTGACACAGCCACTGTTGATACAAACCAGGTCGATGGTTTCCAGTGCAGTCTCTAGCTCCTCCCCTTGTGTATTGGAGGAAGTGTTTCCCCATGATCTGCCTTTAGCGTTGAAGTCACCACAGAAAATAACATTTCTCTCATGGCCTAATATGCCACTTAAGCACTGCCACTTCTAAGCGTCCATACTCGCATTGCGGGCATAAACATTAACCAACACGAATGGTATACTGGAATGAACTCTCAACGCATTTCGGATTTCCGGTTTCAAGATGGCGACGGACGGTCGTGTTGTTTTGTGTTCGTTAACTTTTTCGCGTAGGGGATGGATTTATTCATATCTTGCGTGTAATTGGTGTGCCAGGATGTAAAACCAGGAGTTTCTACTCAAGATCTGCGCGGGTGCTACGGAGTTCGTTCATCGAGCGAAGCCATCCTTGAGTGAATTTTCAGCAGCGTGTGTGGTTCTCAGCAGTCTGTGTTTACGTTTTTTCAACATGGCGGAAGAACGTGTTTTTTCCGAGCGGTCAGCAGTCAACATAATGAAGCGGCGTGGTAGCCGCGCAGGGACAAAGAAGCAAGGTAAGCGCGGTGGTTTGAGACGTTTTAGACTCAAGTGTCACCGTCTAGGACTCAGGAACATCCGTATTCTATATTGGAACTGTGCCAGTGTAAAACAACGGGGCTCTATTTTAGAAACCCTAGTTTACAGGAACGACATTGTAGCACTTCAGGAGACGAGACTGGGCGATCAGCTACTCCGAATTGCCGGCTTCAAATGTTTCTACAACAGACGACATCTGGGAACGGCGATTCTCGTTCGCGACAGCATGGTGGCGTCAGAGCTAGACATGTCCAGTTGGGACAGTGACGATATACAAATGTCACCTGGTGCACGTGTACACAATATGTTAGCCTATTTATCTGATTACGTGGCATCTAGTCTACGTGTATACAGCAATTTGTTTATCTGTGGAGATACCATCTAGTGCATGTATACACAACTGTCAATGTGTACGCATGCATTCAGCAGTCAATATGTACTCATGTACATATACACAAGCAATCTATTTATCTGCAGTCACATCTTCAACGGTTGACAAATCTTCAACAATCTATTTATCCACAGTCACATCTTCAACAGGTGACAAACCTTCAACAATCTATTTATCTACAGTCACATCTTCAACAGGTGACAAACCTTCAACAATCTATTTATCTACAGCCACATCTTCAACAGGTGACAAACCTTCAACAATCTATTTATCTACAGCCACATCTTCAACCGGTGACAAACCTTCAACAATCTATTTATCTACAGTCACATCTTCAACAGGTGAACAACCTTCAACAATCTATTTATCTACAGACATATCTACAACAAGTGACAAACCTTCAACAACACTGCAATAGTTGAGCCTAGATTTCCGATGAAGATTTCCACAATGTGTTTCCGTAAAAAATGGAGAACCTTTCGAAGAATACATAAACTGTAGCATGTGTCTCTGCAGCATACATGCGGGAGCACCGCTAGAGCCAGGGCAGGTGGGTGTGTCGTAGACAAACTGGAAATTGTCGTTTCTAAACACATCAACGTTGTACACTGTCCTAGGGTGATCTGCTTGCTGCAGCCGTGGGGGTGAGACACGACAAACACCAATGGATGCTTGTCTCCAGCATTCGCTTTCCGTTTAGTTTACAGAACTCAGGTAGCTTGTTGGAGACTTTGTCACCCCAGGTCTTCTTGTCATCTAAGTGTCGCTGAAGTCTGCCAGCCAGCTCTAGGTCGTGGGTGTAATGGATCATCTCGCACATGTCTCGGTTGACCTGGCTATATTTAACTGTGAGGCCTCTGAGAGCCACGGAGCCCGGGCACTTCTCCGGCTTAATGCCGCTGTCGAAGTAAAGAAAGCACGTGCTCTGCTCCGCTTCATATGCATCGTACACAACATGGGATGCCGTGTGGATTTGAATGCGGGCAAAGATTTTCTCAGGCCAGAGAGACTTCAAACATTCCTGACACATACAGGCGTCTCTCGGGCCTCGGGATATATCGACACGCTCCACCCACCCAGTTCCTAGTGTCACCCTTTTCTTACCCCTGTCTGTGTACCCCGGGTACTTGTTTCTGGTTCCAGGAAATGTGTCAGGTCTCCTGTCACTGACATAGAAGACTCTCACAAGCACTGTCAGGTCGGACACGGCTCGAATGTAGGCCTCCACGTCGCTATCACGGTAACCCTCGGGCAGATCCTGTATGCTGAACGTGTGGACGGGTATAAAGTTCTGATGGTCTGGATTTTTCTCACATTTCTTGAAAAGTAAATTAGTGTCGTCTCCCTCCAGGTAACTGTACTCGGCCTCCCAGGTACCTGTCAGACATAGTCACGTGTGTTACCGCTGACATTGTTTGCTTGTGATGTCATTTTAATGGCAAATTTCATCTGGGAATTTAGGCTGGTGTCTGTCTGACAATGTAATAATTATACATGGACATTGTTGGAGTCTGTCTGACAATGTAATCATTATTCACGGACATTGTTGGTGTCTGTCTGACAATGTAATAATTATACATCGACACTGTTGCAGTCTGTCTGACAATGTAATAATTATACATGGACATGGTTGGGGTCTGTCTGACAATGTAATAATTATACATGGACATTGTTGGGGTCTGTCTGACAATGTAATAATTATTCATGGACATTGTTGGAGTCTGTCTGACAAAGTAATAATTATACATCGACATTGTTGGAGTCTGTCTGTCTGTCTGACAATGTAATAATTATACATGGACATTGTTGGAGTCTGTCTGACAATGTAATAATTATACATGGACATTGTTGGAGTCTGTCTGACAATGTAATAATTATACATGGACATTGTTGGGGTCTGTCTGACAATGTAATTATTATTCATGGACATTGTTGGAGTCTGTCTGACAATGTAATAATTATACATGGACATTGTTGAAGTCTGTCTGACAATGTAATAATTATACATCGACATTGTTGAAGTCTGTCTGACAATATAATAATTATACATGGACATTGTTGGAGTCTGTCTGACAAAGTAATAATTATACATGGACATTGTTGAAGTCTGTCTGACAATGTAATAATTATACATGGACATTGTTGGAGTCTGTCTGACAATGTAATAATTATATATGGACATTGTTGGAGTCTGTCTGACAATGTAATAATTATACATGGACATTGTTGAGATCTGTCTGACAATATAATAATTAAACATGGACATTGTTGGAGTCTGTCTGACAATGTAATAATTATACATGGACATTGTTGGAGCCTGTCTGAAAATGTAATAATTATACATGGATACTGTTGGAGTCTGTCTGACAATGTAATAATTATACATGGACATTGTTGGAGCCTGTCTGACAATGTACTAATTATACATTGACATTGTTGGAGTCTGCCTGACAATGTAATAATTATACATGGACATTGTTGAGATCTGTCTGACAATATAATAATTAAATATGGACATTGTTGGAGTCTGTCTGACAATGTAATAATTATATATGGACATTGTTGGAGTCTGTCTGACAATATAATAATTATACATTGACATTGTTGGAGTCTGCCTGACAATGTAATAATTATACATGGACATTGTTGAGATCTGTCTGACAATGTAATAATTATACATGGACATTGTTGAGATCTGTCTGACAATATAATGATTATACATGGGACATTGTTGGAGTCTGTCTGACAATGTAATAATTATACATGGACACTGTTGGAGTCTGTCTGACAATGTAATAATTATACATGGACACTGTTGGAGTCTGTCTGACAATGTAATAATTATACATGGACATTGTTGGAGACTGTCTGACAATGTAATAATTATACATGGACACTGTTGGAGTCTGTCTGACAATGTAATAATTATACATGGACATTGTTGAGCTCTGTCTGACAATGTAATAATTATACATGGACATTGTTGGAGTCTGTCTGACAATGTAATAATTATACATAGACATTGTTGGAGTCTGTCTGACAATGTAATAATTATACATGGACATTGTTGGAGTCTGTCTGACAATGTAATAATTATACACGGACATTGTTGAAGTCTGTCTGACAATGTAATAATTATACATGGACATTGTTGGAGTCTCTCTGTCTGACAATGTAATAATTATACATGGACATTGTTGGAGTCTGCCTGACAATGTAATAATTATACATGGACATTGTTGAAGTCTCTCTGTCTGACAATGTAATAATTATACATGGACATTGTTGGAGTCTGTCTGACAATGTAATAATTATACATGGACATTGTTGGAGTCTGTCTGTCTGACAATGTAATAATTATACCTGGACATTGTTGGAGTCTGTCTGGACAATGTAATAATTATACATGGACATTGTTGAAGTCTGTCTGTCTGACAATGTAATAATTATACCTGGACATTGTTGGAGTCTGTCTGTCAGACAATGTAATAATTATACCTGGACATTGTTGGAGTCTGTCTGTCTGACAATGTAATAATTATACCTGGACATTGTTGGAGTCTGTCTGTCTGACAATGTAATAATTATACATGGACATTGTTGAAGTCTGTCTGACAATGTAATAATTATACATGGACATTGTTGGAGTATTCTGTCTGACAATGTAATAATTATACATGGACATTGTTGAAGTCTGTCTGTCTGACAATGTAATAATTATACATGGACATTGTTGAGTCTGTCTGACAATGTAATAATTATACATGGACATTGTTGAAGTCTCTCTGTCTGACAATGTAATAATTATACATGGACATTGTTGAAGTCTGTCTGACAATGTAATAATTATACATGGACATTGTTGAGGTCTGTCTGACAATGTAATAATTATACATGGACATTGTTGAAGTCTGTCTGACAATGTAATAATTATACATGGACATTGTTGAAGTCTGTCTGACAATGTAATAATTATACATGGACATTGTTGGAGTCTGTCTGACAATGTAATAATTATACATGGACATTGTTGAAGTCTCTCTGTCTGACAATGTAATAATTATACATGGACATTGTTGAAGTCTCTCTGTCTGACAATGTAATAATTATACATGGACATTGTTGGAGTCTGTCTGACAATGTAATAATTATACATGGACATTGTTGAAGTCTGTCTGTCTGACAATGTAATAATTATACATGGACATTGTTGGAGTCTGCCTGACAATGTAATAATTATACATGGACATTGTTGAAGTCTGTCTGACAATGTAATAATTATACATGGACATTGTTGAAGTCTCTCTGTCTGACAATGTCATAATTATACTGGACATTGTTGAGTCTGTCTGACAATGTATAATTATACATGGACATTGTTGACGTCTCTCTGTCTGACAATGTAATCATTATACATGGACATTGTTGAAGTCTGTCTGACAATGTTAATAATTCTACATGGACATTGTTGAAGTCTCTCTGTCTGACAATGTAATAATATACAGGACATTGTGAAGTCTGTCTGACAATGTATAATTATACATGGACATTGTTGAAGTCTGTCTGACAATGTAATAATTATCATTGGACATTGTTGACGTCTGTCTGACAATGTAATAATATACATGGACATTGTTGAAGTCTTCTGTCTGACAATGTATTCATTCTACATGGACAATTGTGGAGTCTGTCTGAAAATGTACTAATTATACATGGACATTGTTGGAGTCTGTCTGAAATGTAATAATTATACATGGACATTGTTGAGGTCTGTCTGACAATGTAATAATTATACATGGACATTGTTGGAGTCTGCTCTTGACAATGTAATAATTATACATGGACATTGTTGAGGTCTGTCTGACAATGTAATAATTATACATGGACATTGTTGGAGTCCTCTCTGTCTCTGTCTGACAAATGTAATAATTATACATGGACATTGTTGAAGTCTGTCTGACAATGTAATAATTATACCTGGACATTGTTGGAGTCTGTCTGTCTGACAATGTATACTAATTGATACATGGACATTGTTGGAGTCCTGTCCTGACAATATAATAATTATACATGGACATTGTTGGAAGTAGCTGTCTGACAATGTAATAATTATACATGGAAATTGTTGGAGTCTGTCCTGTCCTGACAATGTACTAATTATACATGGCACATTGTTGGAGTGTCTGTCTGACCAATGTAATAATTATACATGGACATTGTTGAGGTCTGTCTGACAATGTAATAATTATACATGGACATTGTTGGAGTCTGTCTGACAATGTAATAATTATACATGGACATTGTTGGAGTCTGTCTGACAATGTAATAATTATACATGGACATTGTTGAGGTCTGTCTGACAATGTAATAATTATACATGGACATTGTTGGAGTCTGTCTGACAATGTAATAATTATACATGGACATTGTTGAGTCTGTCTGACAATGTAATAATTCTACATCGGACATTGTTGAGTCTTCTGTCTGACAATGTACTAATTATACATGGACATTGTTGGAAGTCTCTCTGTCTGACAATGTAATAATTATACATGGACACTTGTTGGAGTCTCTCTGTGACAATGTAATAATTATACATGGACACTGTTTGGAGTCTTCTCTGACAAGTTAATAATTATACATGGACATTGTTGGATCTCCTGTCTGACAATGTAATAATTATCACATGGACATTGTTGGAGTCTGCTCTGTCTGACAATGTAATTAATTATACATGGACATTGTTGGAGTCTGTCTGACAATGTAATAATTATACATGGACATTGTTGGAGTCTCTCTGTCTGACAATGTAATAATTATACATGGACATTGTTGGAGTCTGTCTGACAATGTAATAATTATACATGGACATTGTTGGAAGTCTCTCTGTCCTGACAATGTAATAATTATACATGGACATTGTTGGAGTCTGTCTGACAATGTAATAATTATACATGGACATTGTTGGAGTCTGTCTGACAATGTAATAATTATACATGGACATTGTTGAAGTCTCTCTGTCTGACAATGTAATAATTATACATGGACATTGTTGGAGTCTCTCTGTCTGACAATGTAATAATTATACATGGACATTGTTGGAGTCTCTGTCTGACAATGTAATAATTATACATGGACATTGTTGAAGTCTCTCTGTCTGACAATGTAATAATTATACATGGACATTGTTGAAGTCCTCTGTCTGACAATGTAATAATTATACATGGACATTGTTGGAGTCTGTCTGACAATGTAATAATTATACATGGACATTGTTGGAGGTCTGAGTCTGTCTGACAATGTAATAATTATACATGGACATTGTTGGAGTCTGCCTGACAATGTAATAATTATACATGGACATTGTTGAAGTCTCTCTGTCTGACAATGTAATAATTATACATGGACATTGTTGAAGTCTGTCTGACAATGTAATAATTATACATGGACATTGTTGGAGTCTGCCTGACAATGTAATAATTATACATGGACATTGTTGAAGTCTCTCTGTCTGACAATGTAATAATTATACATGGACATTGTTGAGGTCTGTCTGACAATGTAATAATTATACATGGACATTGTTGGAGTCTGTCTGACAATGTAATAATTATACAAGGACATTGTTGAGGTCTGTCTTACAATGTAATAATTATACATGGACATTGGGTTGACTTAAAAAACCTTAAAGACGAGGCAGTAAGGGAAAATTATGAGAAAGAACTAACTGAACTCTTTGTAAAATTACCTACGGAAAGAAAAACTGTCGAAGAAGAATGGGAGATGTTCAAATCAAGCATTTTAAATACTGCAAAAATAACATGCGGAACCACGAAAAAACGCAAAACACGGATAAAGAAAATAACAAGTTGGTGGAACGCAGAAGTAAAGAAAGCGGTAAAAGAAAAAAAGGAAAAATATAAAAAGTGGTTGAAGAGCAAACAGGAATGTGATTACAGAGAATACAGAATAGCGAGAAGACATGTGAGTAGAATAGTAAAGAGGGAAAAACACAAAGACTGGGAAGAGTATGGAGAAACCCTAAATAAAACTACAAGGAGGCAACCAGAAACTTCTACAAAAAGATAAGTGCAATGCGAACCAGAGGAGAACCCTTTGACCCAACTGAAATAATTAACAGCGAAAATGGAGAACCAATAAGTGAACAAAAACAGATCCTAATAAGATGGAAGCAGTATTTCGAACAACTTCTCAACATCCCATCAGATGTCACAGGAATTCAAGAGACCTGCACAGATGTCACCGAGGAACTAGAACCAGACATACTAAAAGAAGAAATTATAGAAGTCATCAGATTAGCCCCATTAAACAAATCAACAGGACAGGATGAAATACCAAATAAACTAATTAAAGCAGCAAGGGAAGTAGGAACAGCTTGGCTACATAGACTATTCAACCATGTTTGGGTAGAACAACAGACACCACGAGACTGGGGAAACGCCATAATTATCCCAATTTGGAAAAACAAAGGCAGCAAAAGAGATTGCACACAATACAGAGGCATTTCACTGTTGAGTCATACTGGGAAAATATTTTGCAAAATTCTTGAAAAAAGATTACGAACTACTTTAGAACCCCAGCTAAGCGAAACGCAGCTTGGATTTAGGAAAAACAAAGGATGCACAGACGCCATTTTTGCTCTTAGACAACTTATAGAAAAATCAATTGAATTCAATGAAACACTCTACTTAGCCTTTGTCGACCAAGAAAAGGCATTTGATAGGGTAGATAGAAACAAGCTGTGGGAAATCCTTAAACAATATGGAGTGAGTACACATCTAACAAACCTATGTAGAAGTTTATACAACAACAGTGAATGCATAGTGAGAGCAACTGGAGAACACTCAGAACCCTTCACCATAAGATCTGGAGTACGACAAGGTTGTGTCCTGTCCCCTCTCTTGTTCATAACATATATAGACAACATATGTAAAGAAACCAGCCAAGCAGAGACAGCAAGAATACCGCATGACGAGAACACAGAAGAAGAACCATCTGCAAATCTAACCATTAGAGAACTCCTGTTTGCGGACGACCAAGCACTAATAGCAAAATCAGAAGCTGAATTACAAGACCACATGAATAGTCTAAACGAAATGTGTAGGGAACATAACATGAAAATTAGCACAAGCAAAACAGAGGTAATGACTATAACTAAAGAAGAACAAACAGCAACAATTCACCTAAACGAACATCCCTTGAAACAAGTAAAGAGCTTCAAGTACCTAGGAAGTATAATATCATCAAATGGCAGATCAGAAGACGAGATCGAAAATAGGTGCAATAAGGCAAATCAACTCATTGGACAAATGGCACCAATACTAAAGAACAAACATGTATCAATAACTACTAAGAAAGCACTTTACAACACAATCTTCCTACCAACTCTGTGCTACCAATGCCAAACCTGGACAATGACAGAAAAAGAGAAAAGAAAAATCACAACAACAGAAATGAGGTTCCTGAGAAGAATACTCAACGTATCAAGAAGAGATAAGATCAGAAATGAAGAAATCAGGACTAAAATGGGGGTTAAAGCTGCTCTAGATTTTATTAGAAAGCAGCAAGTCAAATGGTTTGGCCATGCAAGTAGGCTACCAGTCAACAGAATGCCACAACAAGCAATGATGTACAGTAAGTCACACACCGAGCGTGTGAGACGTAAGATGGTGCATGATAGTGGAAATGACAATGTGTTCACATGCATCTACGGTGGACGAACATTTACAGCGTGAATTGGCCTTTCCAGCCACACTCGCCACTGCCATGGGTTGTGGTTATTATCCTTTTTGAAGCACGAACTATCGTCTGTCAAGACGGCAAGGCGCCAGTGGAACAAATGGGTTGTTGAAGTCTGACAATGTAATAATTATGCATGGATATTGTTGAAGTATGTCTCACAATAAAATAAATAAATGCTGGACATTAGTGCTGGAGTCTGTCTGACAATGAAATACATAAATGCTGGACATTATTTTATGACATTATTCATACAGGAAAGATGAGATTAAACCAGGAAAACACCGTCCCGATCTCCTTTGGTGAAACCCCACTTCACCAGGCTAAATCATACAGCCGTTTTGAAAATATGAGTAAAATTAATGAAACTGCGGTAAAGCTTTGTAAATGTAAACAATATAAAATAAAACAAAGTAATGCAGCTTTACAGAATAGGAAGCAGTGTGGTGAACACAAGGGGTAATAGACAGAACAGGAAGCAGTGTGGTGAACACAAGGGGTAATAGACAGAACAGGCAGCAGTGTGCGTGAACACAAGGGGTAATAGACAGAACAGGAAGCAGCGTGTGGTGAACACAAGGGGTAATAGACAGAACAGGAAGCAGTGTGGTGAACACAAGGGGTAATAGACAGAACAGGAAGCAGTGTGGTGAACACAAGGGGTAATAGACAGAACAGGAAGCAGTGTGGTGAACACAAGGGGTAATAGACAGAACAGGAAGCAGTGTGGTGAACACAAGGGGTAATAGACAGAACAGGAAGCAGTGTGGTGAACACAAGGGGTAATAGGACAGAACAGGAAGCAGTGTGGTGAACACAAGGGGTAATAGACAGAACAGGAAGCAGTGTGGTGACACAAGGGGTAATAGACAGAACAGGAAGCAGTGTGGTGAACACAAGGGGTAATAGGACAGGAACAGGAAGCAGTGTGGTAGAACACAAGGGTAATAGACAGAACAGGAAGCAGTGTGGTTGAACACAAGGGGTAATAGACAGAACAGGAAGCAGTGTGGTGAACACAAGGGGTAATAGACAGAACAGGAAGCAGTGTGGTGAACACAAGGGGTAATAGACAGAACAGGAAGCAGTGTGGTGAACACAAGGGGTAATAGACAGAACAGGAAGCAGTGTGGTGAACACAAGGGTAATAGACAGAACAGGAAGCAGTGTGGTGAACACAAGGGGTAATAGACAGAACAGGAAGCAGTGTGGTGAACACAAGGGGTAATAGACAGAACAGGAAGCAGTGTGGTGAACACAAGGGGTAATAGACAGAACAGGAAGCAGTGTGGTGAACACAAGGGGTAATAGACAGAACAGGAAGCAGTGTGGTGAACACAAGGGGTAATAGACAGAACAGGAAGCAGTGTGGTGAAACAAGGGTAATAGACAGAACAGGAAGCAGTGTGGTGAACACAAGGGGTAATAGACAGAACAGGAAGCAGTGTGGTGAACACAAGGGGTAATAGACAGAACAGGAAGCAGTGTGGTGAACACAAGGGGTAATAGACAGAACGGGAAGCAGTGTGGTGAACACAAGGGGTAATAGACAGAACAGGAAGCAGTGTGGTGACACAAGGGGTAATAGACAGAACAGGAAGCAGTGTGGTGAACACAAGGGGGAATAGACAGAACAGGAAGCAGTGTGGTGAACACAAGGGGTAATAGACAGAACAGGAAGCAGTGTGGTGAACACAAGGGGGTAATAGACAGAACAGGAAGCAGTGTGGTGAACACAAGGGGTATAGACAGAACAGGAAGCAGTGTGGTGAACACAAGGGTAATAGACAGAACAGGGAAGCAGTGTGGTGAACACAAGGGTATAGACAGAACAGGAAGCAGTGTGGGTTGAACACAAGGGGGTAATGACAGAACAGGAGAGCAGTGTGGTGAACACAAGGGTTACTAGACAGAACAGGAAGCAGTGTGGTGAACACAAGGGGTAATAGACAGAACAGGAGCAGTGTGGTGAACACAAGGGGTAATAGACAGAACAGGAAGCAGTGTGGTGAACACAAGGGTAATAGACAGAACAGGAGCAGTGTGGTGAACACAAGGGGTAATAGACAGAACAGGAAGCAGTGTGGTGAACACAAGGGGTAATAGACAGAACAGGGAGCAGTGTGGTGAACACAAGGGGTAATAGACAGAACAGGAAGCAGTGTGGTGAACACAAGGGTAATAGACAGAACAGGAAGCAGTGTGGTAAAACACAAGGGGTAATAGACAGAACAGGAGCAGTGTGGTGAACACAAGGGGTAATAGACAGAACAGGAAGCAGTGTGGTGAACAAAAGGGGTAATAGACAAAACAGGAACAGTGTGTGAACACAAGGGGTAATAGACAGAACAGGAAGCAGTGTGGTGAACACAAGGGGTAATAGACAGAAAGGAAGCAGTGTGGTGAACACAAGGGTAATAGACAGAACAGGAAGCAGTGTGGTGAACACAAGGGGAAATAGACAGAACAGGAACAGTGTGGTGAACACAAGGGGTAATAGACAGAACGGGAAAGGGCAGTGTGGTGAACACAAGGGGTAATAGACAGAACAGGAAGCAGTGTGGTGAACACAAGGGGTAATAGACAGAACAGGAAGCAGTGTGGTGAACACAAGGGGTAATAGACAGAACAGGAAGCAGTGTGGTGAACACAAGGGGTAATAGACAGAACAGGAAGCAGTGTGGTGAACACAAGGGGTAATAGACAGAACAGGAAGCAGTGTGGTGAACAAAGGGGTAATAGACAGAACAGGAAGCAGTGTGGTGAACACAAGGGGTAATAACAGAACAGGAAGCAGTGTGGTGAACACAAGGGGTAATAGACAGAACAGGAAGCAGTGTGGTGAACACAAGGGTAATAGACAGAACAGGAGCAGTGTGGTGAACACAAGGGGTAATAGACAGAACAGGAAGCAGTGTGGTGAACACAAGGGGTAATAGACAGAACAAAAAAAGGGGAAGCAGTGTGGTGAACACAAGGGGTAATAGACAGAACAGGAGCAGTGTGGTGAACACAAGGGGTAATAGACAGAACAGGAAGCAGTGTGGTGAACACAAGGGGTAAAGACAGAACAGGAAGCAGTGGGTGAACACAAGGGGTAATAGACAGAACAGGAAGCAGTGTGGTGAACACAAGGGGTAATAGACAGAACAGGAAGCAGTGTGGTGAACACAAGGGGTAATAGACAGAACAGGAAGCAGTGTGGTGAACACAAGGGGTAATAGACAGAACAGGAAGCAGTGTGGTGAACACAAGGGGTAATAGACAGAACAGGAAGCAGTGTGGTGAACACAAGGGGTAATAGACAGAACAGGAAGCAGTGTGGTGAACACAAGGGGTAATAGACAGAACAGGAAGCAGTGTGGTGAACACAAGGGTAATAGACAGAACAGGAAGCAGTGTGGTGAACACAAGGGGTAATAGACAGAACAGGAAGCAGTGTGGTGAACACAAGGGGTAATAGACAGAACAGGAAGCAGTGTGGTGAACACAAGGGGTAATAGACAGAACAGGGAGCAGTGTGGTGAACACAAGGGGTAATAGACAGAACAGGAAGCAGTGTGGTGAACACAAGGGGTAATAGACAGAACAGGAAGCAGTGTGGTGAACACAAGGGGTAATAGACAGAACAGGAAGCAGTGTGGTGAACACAAGGGGTAATAGACAGAACAGGAAGCAGTGTGGTGAACACAGGGGTAATAGACAGAACAGGAAGCAGTGTGGTGAACACAAGGGGTAATAGACAGAACAGGAAGCAGTGTGGTGAACACAAGGGGTAATAGACAGAACAGGAAGCAGTGTGGTGAACACAAGGGGTAATAGACAGAACAGGAAGCAGTGTGGTGAACACAAGGGGTAATAGACAGAACAGGGAGCAGTGTGGTGAACACAAGGGGTAATAGACAGAACAGGAAGCAGTGTGGTGAACACAAGGGGTAATAGACAGAACAGGAAGCAGTGTGGTGAACACAAGGGGTAATAGACAGAACAGGGAGCAGTGTGGTGAACACAAGGGGTAATAGACAGAACAGGGAGCAGTGTGGTGAACACAAGGCGTAATAGACAGAACAGGGAGCAGTGTGGTGAACACAAGGGGTAATAGACAGAACAGGAAGCAGTGTGGTGAACACAAGGGGTAATAGACAGAACAGGGAGCAGTGTGGTGAACACAAGGGGTAATAGACAGAACAGGAAGCAGTGTGGTGAACACAAGGGGTAATAGACAGAAATATTCAGTAAGACTACAACATGCACAAGGAGTTTCCATAGCTCTAGGAAATATGTGGGGATCAAAGGGAGTTCAGCCAGAATAGTGAACTCCAATATAACATTGGTTCAGCCAGAATAGTGAACTCCAATATAACATTGGTTCAGCCAGAATAGTGAACTCCAATATAACATTGGTTCAGCCAGAATAGTGAACTCCAATATAACATTGGTTCAGCCAGAATAGTGAACTCCAATATAACATTGGTTCAGCCAGAATAGTGAACTCCAATATAACATTGGTTCAGCCAGAATAGTGAACTCCAATATAACATTGGTTCAGCCAGAATAGTGAACTCCAATATAACATTGGTTCAGCCAGAATAGTGAACTCCAATATAACATTGGTTCAGCCAGAATAGTGAACTCCAATATAAAATTGATATTGCTGTATGGATCAGAAATATACAACAACTAACATAAATACGAATAAAATACAAACATTCGTTACCTGGTGGGACTAGCGTGGTAGGACAGAATCACCAATGTGTGGGGCTAGCGTGATAGGACAGAATCACCAATGTGTGGGACTAGCGTGGTAGGACAGAATCACCAATGTGTGGGACTAGCGTGGTAGGACAGAATCACCAATGTGTGGGACTAGCGTGGTAGGACAGAATCACCAATGTGTGGGACTAGCGTGGTAGGACAGAATCACCAATGTGTGGGGGATAGCGTGGTAGGACAGAATCACCAATGTACGGGGCTAGCGTGGTAGGACAGAATCACCAATTTGGAGCTGATGGAGAGAACTGAAACACATGCCGGTGAGTCAAGCGTCGAGGCAAAGACGCTAGAGCTGGGTGGGACACACACGGTGAGAACACCTGAAGATAGTATAACTAGACACTTCCTGGCGCTGGGTGGGACGGTGAGAACACCTGAAGATAGTATAACTAGACACTTCTTGGCGCTGGGTGGGACGGTGAGAACACCTGAAGATAGTACAACTAGACACTTCCTGGCGCTAGGTGGGACGGTGAGAACACCTAAAAATAGTACAAATAGACACTTCCTGGCGCTAGGTGGGACGGTGAGAACACCTGAAGATAGTATTACTAGACACTTCCTGGCGCTAGGTGGGACGGTGAGAACACCTGAAGATAGTATAACTAGACACTTCCTGGCGCTGGATGACACACACACGGTGAGAACACCTGAAGATAGTACAACTAGACACTTCTTGGCGCTGGGTGGGACGGTGAGAACACCTGAAGATAGTACAACTAGACACTTCCTGGCGCTAGGTGGGACAGTGAGAACACCTGAAGATAGTACAACTAGACACTTCTTGGCGCTGGGTGGGACGGTGAGAACACCTGAAGATAGAACAACTAGACACTTCCTGGCGCTAGGTGGGACGGTGAGAACACCTGAAGATGGTATAACTAGACACTTCCTGGCGCTGGGTGGGACGGTGAGAACACCTGAAGATAGTATAACTAGACACTTCCTGGCGCTGGATGGGACACACACGGTGAGAACACCTGAAGATGGTATAACTAGACACTTCCTGACGCTGGATGGGTCCCACACGGTGAGAACACCTGAAGATAGCATAACTAGACACTTCCGACTCTGGGTGGGACATACACGGTGAGAGCACCTGAAGATAGTATAACTAGACACTTCCTGGCGCTGGATGGAACACACACGGTGAGAAAACCTGAAGATAGTATAACTAGACACTTCCTAGAGCTGGGTGGGAAACACACGGTGAGAACACCTGAAGATAGTATAATGCTGGGTGGGACACAGACGGTGAGAACACCTGAAGATAGTATAACTAGACACTTCCGACTCTGGGTGGGACACACACGGTGAGAGCACCTGAAGATAGTATAATGCTGGGTGGGACACAGACGGTGAGAAAACCAGAAGATGGTATAACTAGGACACTTCCTAGAGCTGGGTGGGACACAGGACGGTGAGAACACCTGAAGATAGTATAACTAGGACACTTCCGACTCTGGGTGGGACACACACGGTGAGAGCACCTGAAGATAGTATAACTAGACACTTCCGACTCTGGGTGGGACACACACGGTGAGAGCACCTGAAGATAGTATAATGCTGGGTGGGACACAGACGGTGAGAAAACCAGAAGATGGTATAACTAGACACTTCCTAGAGCTGGGTGGGACACAGACGGTGAGAACACCTGAAGATAGTATAACTAGACACTTCCGACTCTGGGTGGGACACACACGGTGAGAGCACCTGAAGATAGTATAATGCTGGGTGGGACACAGACGGTGAGAAAACCAGAAGATGGTATAACTAGACACTTCCTAGAGCTGGGTGGGACACAGACGGTGAGAACACCTGAAGATAGTATAACTAGACACTTCCGACTCTGGGTGGGACACACACGGTGAGAGCACCTGAAGATAGTATAATGCTGGGTGGGACACAGACGGTGAGAAAACCAGAAGATGGTATAACTAGACACTTCCTGTCGCTGGGTGGGACACACACGGTGAGAACACCTGAAAATAGTATAACTAGACACTTCCGACTCTGGGTGGGACACACACGGTGAGAGCACCTGAAGATAGTATAACTAGACACTTCCTGGCGCTGGATGGGACACACACAATGAGAAAACCTGAAGATAGCATAACGCTGGGTGGGACACAGACGGTGAGAACACCTGAAGATAGCATAACGCTGGATGGGACACACACGGTGAGAAAACCTGAAGATAGTATAACTAGACACTTCCTGACGCTGGGTGGGATAAATACGGTGAGAACACCTGAAGATGGTATATATATAGACACTTCCTGGCCTGGAATCACAAGGAGAACGGAATGGTGGGGGGTAAACACGCGGGGAAGGGAATCACAGACAGATGAACGATTGAGGGGGGGGAGGGAGACGTGGGGTGAGCTGCAGGAGATAGCAAATTATGGGAGGGTTTGTAGTGGGAGGGTTTAGGTCGTACGGGCCAGTGGGACATCATGGGCACAAGAAGGAAGAACGTGACCATTTATTATGCTTTGAGTGCATGGTGTTACACCCGTGTAGCTAGAGATCTGTCGGCATGCAGTGGGCGATGCACTATTTACTATCGGATAGTCAATTAAGGCAATATGTTCTAGAGATGCGGAGTAGGTTGAGGGGAGATTTACTAGAGATGTGTAGTAATTGTACTTAATATTTACTACAGATGTGTAGTGATTTTATTTAATATTTACTAGAGATAAGTAGTAATGTTATTTAATATTTACTAGAGATGTGTAGTAATTTGAGACAAATTTACTAGTGATGTGCAGTACTTTGATGCAACATTTGCCAGGAATGTGTAGTATTTTTATGTAGTATGTACTAGAGATGTGTAGTATTTTGATGTAATATTTAATAGAGATGTGTAGTATTTGGAAGCAACATTTACTAGTTATGTGATGTAAGTTTATGTAATATTTACTAGAGTTGTGAAGCAATTTCATGCAACATTTACTAGAGATGTGTAGTAATTACATGTAACATTTACTAGAGATGTGTAGTAAGGTGATGTAATATTTACTAGAGATGTGTAGTATTTTTGAAGCAACATATACGAGAGATGTGTAGTAATTTGATGTAACATTTACTAGAGATGTGTAGTAATTTTAGTAGATATGTACTTGCCTAATGGCCCGTTAGTGGGGGGGGGGGGGGGGGGGGGTTCAAACCTTACATCCAGGTATATATGACCTGACCGTGACCCCCAGGTACAACCAGTCTAAACTAGGTAGCTGCAAATGAATGAGGAAGTAAATGCGTCCAGCAGTACATTGACCCCGTCACCCCTTGACCCCGTCACCCCTTGACCCCGGCTGGGCAATACAAATAAGGGGATACCACCATACACCATATACTCTTCAAGAGACCTCAATTTACCCGAAATGCCCTTAGTTTCATCTATTATCATGTGTAGTGCCGATACTCTATTGACAACCAAACCAACAACTATGGCGACTGGCTAGACTTAAAACTTGTACCGGAAATATATAAACGGAATATATAAAGGTTAGAGAAATTGACGAACATTCTCTTCGGGAAGCATTGAGGATGTTAAATCATTATATAGAGGCATATAACATAACTGACCTTGATTCTCGCGGTCTGCTCTCGCCAAGTCTTCAGTGTCCATGACCTTGCCTGTGGAACAACCAATGAGAACATGTGTATCTTTGCGGTCAACAATTCCCCTTTCACTGGTTTTATTTGAAGTGTCATTACCAGCAGACGTCGGTGATACTGTCACTGTCATCAGACATAGATGAAACTGTCACTGTCATTAGGTATGTCAGTAATACTGTCACTACCATTAGAGATGTCAGTAATACTGTCACTACCATTAGAGATTTCAGTAATGCTGTCACGGTCAGTAGAAATATTAAAATCATGTCACTGTTTGTAGATATCAGGGAAAACTATCATTATCATCAGGTATATCAGTAATACTGTCATTGCCATTACAGATATCAGGGAAAACTATCATTATCATCAGGTATATCAGTAATACTGTCATTGCCATTACAGATATCAGGGAAAACTATCATTATCATCAGGTATATCAGTAATACTGCCATTGCCATTACAGATATCAGTACTACTGTCACTGTCAGTGGAGATATTAGCAGACCTGTCACTGCCAGCAGAGATATTAGTAACTTTGTAAGTTATTACGTATATCAGTGAAACCTCACTTTAAGAGACGAAATCACGTGTCTACTAGGCAGCAATGTAGGGGCTGGGGCAGATGGAGATTTCAGAATAAGAATAGAGAAGACTAGAGGAGTTGTTATAACACTAAGAAATAAAAAGATTACGCTTCGCTTAGCATCAAGCTTAGAATATCCAATCTTCATCATCATCATCATCATCATCATCATCATCTTCCCCTTCTGCCATCAAGCGTCGTGGGGAGGAATAATTTGCACTCCAGCGCCCGGTGGACGGCACTGGATAGTATCATTCCGTGTGATTGTACAATGTCTTTGATGTCGTCAATCCATGACGTCCAAGAAGAAAATGGAATGAGAATATTCAACGCTGACGTTAATCAGGTCTGCTGATTGGATCAGAACCACGGACAACAACAAAATCGATTACAAATAAACAACAAACAGTCACTGATTGGTGCCTTCAAACATAGAAGGAATGTAATGGGCTGACACAATCACCAGTGCAGAGCTCATGGAGAGAACTAGACAAATACAAGTGAACCAGGAGGTGAAGAAATCACGCTGACGCTGACGCGGGATAGGTTACACACAGAGAAATCACGCTGACGCGGGATAGGTTACACACAGAGAAATCACGCTGACGCGGGATAGGTTACACACAGAGAAATCACGCTGACGCGGGATAGGTTACACACAGAGAAATCACGCTGACGCGGGATAGGTTACACACAGAGAAATCACGCTGACGCGGGATAGGTTACACACAGAGAAATCACGCTGACGCGGGATAGGTTACACACAGAGAAATCACGCTGACGCGGGGTAGGTTACACACAGAGAAATCACGCTGACGCGGGGTAGGTTACACACAGAGAACCCTGAGAAGTCTATAACTAGACAGGCATTTATTTGCCTGGAAGCTACAGGACAAAGGAAACAGAGGAAGCTTCCAACCACCCCCCCCCCCCCCCCCCCCCCCCCCCCCCCCCCCCCAAGCAATGAAGAAGACAAGTAAACACATAATTTAATCATGTGTGGGGGACGTGGACGGAGTTGCATGGGTTAGCTGAAGATGGGACAGCTTGTAGTCAGCTGGCTGAACGCCCTAATGAGAGAGAGAGGGAGAGAGAGAGAGGGAGAGAGAGGGGAGAGAGAGAGAGAGAGAGAGAGAGAGGAGAGAGAGAGAGAGAGAGAGAGAGAGAGAGAGAGAGAGAGAGAAAGAGAGAGAGAGAGGGTAACAGGGGAAGTTACAATTAAAAATAAACACAGACATACTGATTTCTACTGATAGAAGCGGGTCAGGGAGGCGAGTCGGAAGCGGGTCAGGGAGGGGAGTCGGAAGCGGGTCAGGGAGGCGAGTCGGAAGCGGGTCAGGGAGGCGAGTCGGAAGCGGGTCAGGGAGGGGAGTCGGAAGCGGGTCAGGGAGGCGAGTCGGAAGCGGGTCAGGGAGGGGAGTCGGAAGCGGGTCAGGGAGGCGAGTCGGAAGCGGGTCAGGGAGGCGAGTCGGAAGCGGGGTCAGGAAGGGAGATAGAAGCGGGTCAGGGAGGGGAGATAGAAGCGGGTCAGGGAGGGGAGTCAGTAGCGGGGTCAGGGAGGGAAGTCGGAGCTTAGAGGGAAAA
>JACEFZ010017480.1:0-31529 GCA_014155875.1 Cepaea nemoralis | reverse complement strand
GAGGAGGAGGAATGTGAATGGGAGGAGGAGGGAGGAGGTAGAATGAGGAGGAGGAGGGAGGAGGAGGAGTGAGGAGGAGGAGAGGGAGGAGGAGGAAGGAGGAGGGGAGGAGGGAGGAGGAGGAGGAGGAGGAAGAAGGAGGAGGAGGGATGAGGAGGAGGAGGGAGGAGGACGAAGAGGGAGGAGGAGGAATGTGAAGGGAGGAGGAGGTTGAGGGAGGAGGAGGAAGGGAGGAGGAGGGATGAGGAGGAGGGAGGAGGAGGGATGAGGGAGGAGGGAGGGGAGGAATGTGAAGGGAGGAGGAGGGAGGAGGTAGAGGGAGGAGGAGGAGGGAGGAGGAGGAGGGAGGAGGAGGAGTGAGGAGGAGGAGAGGAGGAGGATGGAAGGAGGAGGGAGGAGGAGGGAAGAAGAAGGAAGGAGGAGGAGGAAGGAGGGAGAGGAAGGAGGGAGAATGAGGAGGGGAGGAAGGAAAGAGAGGTGGAAGGGGAGGAGGAGGGAGGAGGAAAGAGGTAGGGGGAGGAGGAGGTAGAGGGAGGAGGAGGAGGAAGGAAAGGGAGGAGGAAAGAGGAGGAGAAGGGAGGAGGGAGGGTGGAGGGAGGAGGAGAGGGAGGAGGTAGGAGAAGGAAGAGGGAAGAGGGAGAAGAAGGGAGAAGGAGGAGGGAGGATGATGAGGGAGAAGGAGGCAGGAGGAGGAGGAGGGAGGCAGGAGGAGGAGGGGTATGAGGAGGGAGAGGGAGGAGGAGAGAAGATGAGGAGGAGGGGGGAGGAGGCGGAGGGAGTAGGAGGGAGGATGATGGAGGAGAAGGGGAGAGGAAGAGGGGAGAAGGAAGAGGGAGAAGGAGGAGGTAGGAGGGAGAGGGATGAGAGGGAGGAGGAATAGAGAAGGGTGGAGGGAGGAGGTAGAGGGAAGGGAGAGAGTTTCGCCATTCCGAATTCATACTCGTCTAGTTCTTCCCTTCTACACGACTGTAGATAACTTCCTTACACATAAAAAGATGAATGTTATTGATATTGCCGTGGCATGGAGGAATATCAGGAGCAGGAGTTGATTAAAAAAAAACAAAGACTGAGATCTACAGAGAGCCATGAACGCCTACGCCAGCCGGCACGGCACTTGATGATGATGATTGCCATGTGACGATTCTGTGTAGTCACGTCATTTTCTTCCCTTTCCCTAGCGTTTTGGTTCGGGGATTCTTTCATCATCATCATCATATATTTACGTACGTATTTTGGGAGGGGGAGGAGGGAGGAGGAGGAAGAAGAAAAAAAAACTATGACAGTTGACAGCTCTGGAATGAAAGGAAGGCGTGTAGAAAATTTCATCTCAATCGGATGGGCCGTTCGCGAACAAATAAAGGACATACATATTTACATACATACATATATACATACACATATACATACACTTTGTTTTATAGATATAGATAAAATGGTGTACACGTATGTGCTTTATAGAACAATGTGTAAAGTGTACTAGAGGTGGAACACGTTTATGCTACCTAGAATAATATGTATAAAGCATCGGGAGTTGAATAATTGACTAGTTCGTGTGAATTATGGGTGTAAAGTGCAGCGGAAGTTAAGCAAATGAATATTTATAGCTAACTATAACCTACAACAGAAATTCACTATACTACTACTACTACTACTACTACTACTACTACTACTACTACTACTACTACTACTAGTACTACTACTACTACTACTACTACTACTACTACTACTACTACTACTACTACTACTACTACTACTACTACTACTACTACTATACCAGTGTATAAGAACACGAAGGCATGTTGTTTTCTTGTTAATATAACGTTTATTGGTATAAGATGACAAAGGTTTGATGTTCACCTCCACTCAAGACAAAGGCCGGATCTTAACTGCCCTTGCCAACCCAATACGTCACGATCGAGCATCTCTCACCCTTTCACTCTCGATGCTCAATCGTGCTGTATCTGTTTCCCACTAGATTCTAATAATACCCCAGTACTCCTCCCTTACTGTTACACCTCCCCATGTTGAATAAAGAATTTTCCTTATAAAGGAAAACTCTTTACTCCTAATCCCCATACTCCATTCCCTTTTTGTCCTCTAATCTTCCCTAAACCAGCTCAAGTTTGAGTAAATAATATATCTTTTAACTCTTCTCCCAGTGATATGGTCTGCTAATAACCCCACCCCCCCCCCCCCCCCCCATATACTTCTTCTTCGACTTTTATTTATATAATACCACGTATGGTAACTCTGTTAATCCCAAACAGTCCTTCTTTCCTTTCTATTTCCCCAAAATTATATAGCTATCCACTATATATTTCTTCATTTCTGGTTCTTTCTTGGCTCCTCCTGTTTCCTGTATCAAATATACATATTATAAGAACAACTCATAAATTCTTTATCGAAACTTTTGAACTTATAAAATTTCTCATTCTTTTACTATTCTGGTCTTTCTTGGCTCCTCCTGTTTCCTGTATCAAATATACATATTATAAGAACAGCTCATAAAATTCTTTATACAATTTCTCATTCTTTCAAACCCCCGGCGTACAAAAACAATGTAGTTAGAAAAAGTAAAGAAGCGGTGCGCACCTAGTAAGAAACATAAAGAATGAATACAGGACATGACCACATGTACATACAGCAATGCAAATTACGACACTTCACCTTTACCTCCCTTGCCAATAAAAAATTTTTGTAAAATAATATTTTTTTAACACACCTTATGAAATACATCTTTTGTTCGTTATAAAACAACTTGGCAAAAGTTTTTCATAAATCTTATATATTCCACCTTGACATTGCCAACCACAATTCTGTTCATTTTTTCGTTATCTCACCTTCCACATGAGCCCATGTTCATATTTTATGAACATCTTTAATAAAATTAAAGCTGGTATTTCACAGCACCTATATCTTGCCCCCGTACTTCCCATAGTCATATACAGCCATTTACCAGTCTTCCCCTACATTATATCAGTGGGACAAAGTAAGTTTTTTATAATCAAATCATTTCTGAACGAAAGACTCTAAGCCAAACCTCATCAACTTAAACTTCCTCGACTAACTTTATAATCATATAACTCCAATATACTAAACCATTCATGTAATCGAATAAAATGAACACAACCCCCAACCAAATCTAAAGAAAAAACAACGAATTTTTAAAATGACACAACATGCATGTTATCAAACCAGAATAAACATTCTATTACTACCTATCACTATTGGACACTTTTACGGCCCAATAGATTTTATTAACTCAAATGCTAGGAACACAATCACCCTATTCTAACTCAATAAATCAACCAACAACAACCAAATCAAGAAAAAAAAACTTATAACTTATAACTTATAACTAAACGTTAGCCATCATTTTCCAGAACCAACTCAATCATAAAAACATATTACGTATAGTGACCCCACCAACATTTGGCCCCTCATACTAAGTAAAATAACGTATATCTACTATACAGGTCATTCCAGTATGACCGTAAAAAACTAAACATTTCACTGTCCATCTGTACATCTGTTAACTACAGACAATTAGAATCTCATCTGTTCTATCTACCTAAACAAATCAGTAATCAACATTTACCATACCATTATTATCTTCTAACTCCTAACAGCACGTAACATCTGAAATAACCTCTCAACGAACTTGTGATCTGGTTTCCCTTGGAGCAGTCATCACTTGTTAATCCTTATCGTTAATACGGCATTTCCAGTAGTGACGAAAAATACCTTCACCATTGTACCAATACCTCAAGACTACTTCCACCGTTTCGTATACCTTTTCACTGTTAAACTCCTGCCATCTGCAGTACTCTCAAATATCTATCTCCTACGTTTTTTTCCGCTTCTTCAACAAGTCCAAGTTTCTTTGAATAAGTGCCAATTCTACATCAATATCTTCTTCTTCGTATAAACTTATTAGTTTCTTCCATACTACTACTTGACTCTGACTTTTCATCCATTTCTTCTTCTTCGTCTGTATGTCTCTCTTTAGCTGCAGCTAATCTCTTCCGTTCAACATCCCACCTAATTTGTCGATCACTATTTCTTAAGGATCTTTCTAGTAGAGGAATATCTTCTCCGCTTGTTGAATAATCCCTAATTCTCCTCTGTCTTTTCACTCTTTATCTCTTTGGTTGTCCATTCTTCTTTTCGTTTGCTTGTTGGTATTTTTAATGGAGCACCTATTTCTTCTTCATACTATCATAATGAGTTTCATTCACCTTCTCTTCTTCCATGTTTTCGGAATTGTCTGTTCTTGAGTATCTTCGTAACTTGGATTGGCTAGCAACTGATTTTGTGATGTTCTTTCTCTAAGACCTGGGGTTACCGTAGCTCCTCTGACAACTTGTTCATCCAAATATTCGTGTCTGAATAATTAATTATTATTATAATTATTATTTTTCTATCTCATCTTCATCTCTTCTTAAGTGTTTCAACGTGTGCCCTTGCTATATGTGCTGTGACCTGGTTCTTTATAATATACGATACATTACCTAGTTTTTCCAAAAACGTAATACCCTGGAATCCAACGAGCATCAAACTTAGAGTTTCTTCTATGCTTCTTGTAATAAACTCTATCACCTACCTTAAACTCCTGTAATTTTGTATTTACATTTTTGTACTTTTTCTGTCTTTCCCTAGCTTTAATTATATTATTCCTTAATCTTACATGTGCCTTATGCATTTCCTGTATTATGGTCTCTTGAAATTCTTCACCCATATATTCCGTCTAGGTTTAATAGATTATCTATAGGTAGTAATGGTTCCCTCCCGTGCAATAAATAAAATGGTGAAAAACCCGTGCTCTCATTTTGATTTGTACGAATGGCGATAAGGGCAGGTCCAAAAATAAATCCCAATCTCTTTCATGTTCATCAATAATCTTTGCCAAAATGTCGTATAACGTCCGATGTTGACGTTCGTTTTTCGCATTTGAAGAAGGTCTATAAAATGAGGTCTTTATATGTCTTATGTTTAAATCTTTTAATAACTTTTCGAATTTTTTATTTACAAACTCTCTACCATTATCTGTAAGTATACTTTGTGGGCAACTAAACCTTGGTACGAACTCTTGTAAAAAAATATTAATGACAGTATCCGCGCTCTTATCTGGATTGCATAAACCTCCGGCCAAAGACTGTAGACGTCTACTATATGAATTAAATACACATTTCCTGACAATGTCCTGGGGTGTGGACACGATATATCTAAACTAATCTTTTGCATTGGGAAGTGAGGAATATCTGTGTCTTGTAAGGGAGACTTTATTGTTTCATGTTCCTTAATCTGCATTTTTCACACGTATCTACATATTTGCATGTAGATTTAAACAAGTTTGGCCAATAATATTTACTTGTAAGTGCTTTCACCAATTTGTCTCTACCGAGATGTCCATTTTCATCGTGATATGCTTTTAAAAGTTCATTTTCCAAATGCCTTGGAATATATTTCCTTAGCTGTTCGTTCCTTTCACACATATAATATAACTGTCCATCCTCTTGTAAAACCAAATAATTCCTTTTATATTTGTTATCATCTGTTTCTCGTAATTTTTCTTTTATTTGTATGACTCTTGGGTCCAAATCTTCCTCTTCTTTCATATTGAATTGTGCTAACTGTAGGTCTTCTTCCCTATGTTCAGAGTCTTGATCCGATGGTAGACTATCAAATTCTTCCCTATTTATTATAGCAGAATCTAGAATATTTACTTGCCAATTTCGGTCGTCTATCTCTGGTTCAGCTTCATCTTCTGTATCTTCTGATGACTGTGGATATGGAATTCTAGACATTAAATCGGCGCATGTATTAATCCTACCTGGTATGTACTCAATTATCGCGTTGTACCCCTGTAGATTCAATGCCCACGTCTGTATTTTCCTGTTCTGCACTGGAGCTTCTAAAAAGACTTTAAAGGCATATGGTCAGTTCTAATAACAAAATTTGCGTTATGTAAGTAGTAATTTAGTTTTTGAAGAGCGTAATGAATCGCGTAAGCCTCCTTCTCAATAGTCGTCCATTTTCTTTGTGATCTACTAAGTTTATGCGACAAGAAGTAGATAGGCCTTTCATTTTTAACCCCTGGTATTCCAGATTCTTTTCCTTCATATGGTTGCACCAAACATGCTCCTACTGCATTGTCCGAAGCATCTGTGTTACAGTATCAATTGTTTGTTTAAGTCTGGATGCGTCAACAGTGGTACCAGTGTTAAGCTGTTTTTTAAATACTCGAACGCTTTTTGACACTCATCATCCCACTTAAACCTAGCGTACTTGCCTGTTAAGTTTGTAATAGGTTCAGCTATCCTTGAAAACGCTGGAACAAACCGCCTATAATACGCACATGTTCCTATAAAAGCGCGTACTTCCTTAACGTTAGTTGGAGCAGGTAACTCTTTAATAACCTTTATCTTGTCCTGGTCTGGTTTTATACCTTCTCTATTTATAATATACCCCAAATAGTTTGTTTCTGTCTTTAAAAATTGGCATTTACTAAGCTTTAACTTCACATCATGCTTTCTTAACCTGTCAAACACTAGTCTAATATGTTTCAAATGATCCTCCACATTTCCTTTTGTATAAATCAATATATCGTCTATATAGGCTAGAGCGAACCTTTGCATACCTTCTAAAACTTCATTAATTAAGAGCATATAGTGAGAGGGTTGCAGTTTTTACGCCAAAAGGCATTCGTAAGAATTCGTACGAGCCCATATGGGTACAAAAGGCGCTTTTCTTTTGTGCGTCTTCCGACATCGGAATACACCAAAATCCTGACCTTGCGTCCAACGTTGTGAAATATGTAGAGCCATTAAGCAGCCCCAAAATATCATCAATTACCGGCAGTGGGTATGCTACATTCTTGGTAATTTTGTTCAACGCCCTGTAATCACAGCAGAAGCGACTCGTACCATCAGGTTTGGCCACGATGACGACCGGAGATGACCATTCAGACTTCGACCTTTTTATTATTCCTGCTTTCAGCATCTCTTCTATTGCCTTTTCCACGATTTCTCTGTTTCTTAATGGAGTTCTATATGGTTTTAAACTTATTGGTGGATGATCTCCCGTGTCTATTTCCATTGTAACTGTTCGCGTCTTCCCAATTCTAAATCATTAACCGCAAACACATCTTGATTTTGCTTTATAAGTTGTTCCAACACTTCCTTATTTTCTGGCGGAGCTTTTAACTGTGACAACAATTCTTGTTCCCTTGTTATTTTGTCTAGTGAATGTCTATGGGCTTTATTTCCTCTGGATGGATAGATCAATTCATCCATTCTGACGTTCCCTCTTCTTCTGTGTCCGCGTCTGTCATTTCCCCTTCACTAGAAGTTTCCAAATAACTGTTCCCGACACTTCTGCTCTATCCGTTGCCAATATGTCACTAATGTTATGATCTAATTTGGCTATCACACATCCTCTGTATAACTTGATTTCTCTACCTGTGTTGTTGATAACCATTACTGGAAAGGTTAAGTGTTTATCCAACTCCATTATTCCATCTGGAACTTCCAAACCAGGCTCATCAATTATTTCCTCTTGTAACTCAGTGATCCTGACTGTGTTTCCTTCCACATAATATGGGTTTCTCTTCAGCTTCGCTTGTATCAAATTAACCGACTGTGGTTTTAACGTCGTTGTCATTTTAACTCTAACTAGTGCTGATATATGCATGTCTTCTTCCATATCTATATAGACGTCCCTGAATTTTAATTTATGTAAATCATAGAAAAGTCTTACTCCATTTTTTATCAAAAAATCTCTCCCTATTAACATGTTTCTATTTAAACCCCTCACTACATGAAAAAGGTGTCTTATGTTGATCCCTCCTAATTTAAAATTTATCATTGTTTGTCCAATTACTTGTAAATTCTGTCCAGTAACAGAGTGTAAATTATTATGACTCTTAAATACTCTACAATTTCTTACTATTTTGTATAGAAAACTTTCTTTTACTACACTAACCTGAGCTCCCGAATCAATTAATGTACGAACTCTATACTTTCCTATTTCTAATATACAAGAGCTATAATCTGTTTTATCTTCTATAAATTTCTTGACTTCATCTAGTTGAAAATATTCTCTGTTCGACCTATTATACCTGTTATTAACATATTCTCTAACCCTTGGGACCTTACTATTTACCCTCCTATCATAGGTCCTGTCTAATAGGTAGGGCGCCGATTTTCCTGTGTTCTTGTACCTGTAAAATTCCTGTGTCCATCAACAACATTCCTACTCACCCTATTATTGTCATGTCTACCCTGTGTATTCGACTGGACACGCCTGTTATTACAAAAACGAGAAACATGTCCCCGTTGACCACAAACCCAGCAGACAATATTTGTGTTATTTGTGTTTCCCACTGTCTCACTTGTAGGGTATCTCACATTTCTTCTTTCAACATAATCACTCCTATTTCTACCTTGTACCGTTTGTATACCTCCTCTCCTATTCCATCCGAATCTTGTTTGTCCTATTTCCATAGGTTCCTCAACTCTGTCGTCTCGATTACTTCCCACTTCTCGTCCTGTTCTTAATCTAAACCTACGTCTCAAATTTTCCTCTTGTACCACGATATCCACCGCTTGTGATAACCTCTCAGGGTTGTCCCTCATCAACTTAAGTTTCAAACCATCAGATTTTATGCCATCTACAAAAATCCCCACTAACATCCTTTCCACCTCCTCTCCTCGTACATTCTGTCCTAAGAATGCTTCTTCAGCCAGGTTAATCAATCTATCGCTAAACAATTGTACCGTCTCTCCATTATTTTGTTTAGCCTGTCTCAACACCGAAAATGCATGTTGTGGATCCGTTATTTCTGCATATTTCCTTGCTAGGTCTTCTTTGAATTGTTCCCACGTCTCATCTACTCTAGCCTCTAATTTTCTTCTTATATGATCCGAGGACTGGTTCCGTTGCCGTCTGATAAGCCAGTCTCATTTTTTCTTCATCTGTTGCTGAGATCAAATAGGCATATTTTTCTATGGAAGTGACCCATTTCTTATAGTCTCTGGCCTGTCCACTAAACTTCACAATTTCTGTTGCCATCCCTTGTTGTTTAATCACCATATTAAGTCGGCCTACTGCTGTTCCCACGCCTGTCAAAACCTGTGCTAAGGTGTCCTGTTCCGCCATGCTGAAAAATACTGAAACAAGGCAAGCAAAGAACCACACAATTTCAACTTCTTAATTTAAGGAATACACTCACTTATTTTAGAAAACTACAGTTAGTTTCTGGGTTTGAGAACCACACAATTTCAACTTCATAATTTAAGGAATACACTCACTTATTTTAGAAAACCACAGTTAGTTTCTGGGTTTGAGAACCACACAATTTCAACTTCTTAATTTAAGGAATACACTCACATGTTTTAGAAAACCACAGTTAGTTTCTGGGTTTGAGAACCACACAATTTCACCTTCTTTTTGTTTCCTGACTCAAGCCCGTACCTTCCTCGCCTCAGCGTCAGATTTCGTTCGATCACCAGGAGCCTTTCTCATCTGAAAATTAGTCGCGGAGTTCAGGTAGTCTGTTTCTTCCCCCAGGTAATTACGTCACTTCTCTAGGGATGCCGGGATTATCTTCAACCCCTGGTTGGGTCCCATCTGAGTCTTGTAATCTTTGTTTTCACCCCGGGTGGGGTACATCATCGACGTCTTGAGATAGCGATAACGTAAGTGGCTGGCGATTTGAAATTAGCAAAACTCAGGTTATGGTAAGCTTTTTGAAACTCTAGACTTCAGATCGCGGCTATGGGAAGCCCTTTTATAACGCTTAAGTTCAGTCAACGGCCATGACCAGCCCCTTGATGACGTTAAAGTTCAGACAATGGCTCTGGAGAGCCCTTTGATGACGTTAAAGTTCAGAGAACGGCTCTGGGAGGCCCTTTGATGACGTTAAAGTTCAAACAACGGCTCTGGGAGGCCCTTTGATGACGTTAAAGTTCAGTCAACGGCTCTGGGAGGCCCTTTGATGACGTTAAAGTTCAGTCAACGGCTCTGGGAGGCCCTTTGATGACGTTAAAGTTCAGTCAACGGCTCTGGGAGGCCCTTTGATGACGTTAAAGTTCTATAATTTTACATGATTGAGAAATTATTTGCTCAGGGTTATCACAGCCTTCGAGCCTCTTTATTTGCTGATTACTGAACTGATTACAGAATTTTACTGGACATCCTTTCACTGGCTGCTCCACCATGTGTCGAAACCGTTTCTATGAGTTAATTGACCGGAGCATGGAACAACAACAAGCGTCTCCCGACCTTGACAAAACCGATTTGAGAAAACGTCTTTTTTTAAATACCTTCTGGTTTAGGCATTCTTTGAAGGTTTCCTAGTACTTCGCGTGGTAGCCGGGACGGCCCAATTCAGTATCCTGGTTAAGCGGCAGCATTTCGCATCCTATACCAGTGTATAAGAACACGAAGGCATGTTGTTTTTCTTGTTAATATAACGTTATTGGTATAAGATGACAAAGGTTTGATGTTCACCTCCACTCAAGACAAAGGCCGGATCTTAACTGCCCTTGCCAACCCAATACGTCACGATCGAGCATCTCTCACCCTTTCACTCTCGATGCTCAATCGTGCTGTATCTGTTTCCCACTAGATTCTAATAATACCCCAGTACTCCTCCCTTACTGTTACACTACTACTACTACACACACATACACACTCTCTCTCTCTCTCTCTCTCTCTCTCTCTCTCTCTCTCTCTCTCTCTCTCTCTCTCTCTCTCTCTCTCTCTCTCTCTCTCGTAATCAAAACTCAGAAATCAAAAACGAGTATTGCTAAATTGTATGTATATTTAGCACTACTATAATGCGCGGAAGCCTGGGCAATGAACAAACAATTAGAGAGTCGAACAGAGGCCCTGGAGATAAGGATATACAGAAGAATATGTCATATTTCATGGAAACAAAAGCAGTCAGATACGGAGGTTCTAGAAAAACTGGAAATGAAAAGAGATTCGATGAAATGAATAAAAAACAGGCAAGGGAAATATTTCCGCCACGTTAAAAGACATAAAACTATTATAAAAACCATACTGGGGGGGGGGGGGGGGGGGGGCTCAAGGCAAGCGAGCAAGAGGTAGACAATGATACAAGTGGGAAGATAACATCAAAAGATGGACGAATATCAGTATGACAAAAGGTATAATCAAGGCGAGAAACTAGACAGTGTTTTTGATCCATTGCAGCCAACTTTCATTATAGAGACGGAACCTGATTGAATGATTGAACCTACGAGTAAAATGCATCGGTGGTTGAACACGATGGTGTTGCCTAGTATATGTGTAAAATCACATCAGGCTTTCCTAGCAGAGATACGACCCACTCGCTTCCGTGTCCATTCCGGCGTGGGGTGACACAACCGCTTCATTGTTGCAAACCAAGACAGAGCACAATTTCACAAAGGTAGGAAGAGGACACACTAAACAAGAGCCATGATACCTCAACAGCCTGGTTTAGAAGAGGACACACTAAACAAGAGCTATGATACAACAACAACCTGGGGTAGAAGAGGACACACTAAACAAGAGCTATGATACAACAACAACCTGGGGTAGAAGAGGACACACTAAACAAGGGTTATGATACACCAACAACCTGGGGTAGAAGAGGACACACTAGACAAGAGCTATGGTACACCAACAACCTGGGGTAGAAGAGGACACACTAAACAAGGGCTATGATACAACAACAACCTGGGTAGAAGAGGACACACTAAACAAGGGCTATGATATATCAACAACCTGGGGTAGAAGAGGACACACTAAACAAGGGCTATGATATATCAACAACCGGGGTAGAAGAGGACACACTAAACAAGAGCTATGATACAACAACAACCTGGGGTAGAAGAGGACACACTAAACAAGGACTATGATACACCAACAACCTGGGGTAGAAGACGATACACTAAACAAGGGCTATGATACACTAACAACCTGGGGTAGAAGAGGACACACTAAACAAGAGCTATGATACAACAACAACCTGGGGTAGAAGAGGACACACTAAACAAGGACTATGATACACCAACAACCTGGGGTAGAAGAGGACACACTAGACAAGAGCTATGGTACACCAACAACCTGGGGTAGAAGAGGACACACTAAACAAGGGCTATGATATATCAACAACCGGGATAGAAGAGGACACACTAAACAAGAGCTATGATACACCAACAACCTGGGGTAGAAGACGATACACTAAACAAGGGCTATGATATATCAACAACCGGGGTAGAAGAGGACACACTAAACAAGGGCTATGATATATCAACAACCGGGGTAGAAGAGGACACACTAAACAAGAGCTATGATACAACAACAACCTGGGGTAGAAGAGGACACACTAGACAAGAGCTATGGTACACCAACAACCTGGGGTAGAAGAGGACACACTAAACAAGGGCTATGATATATCAACAACCGGGGTAGAAGAGGACACACTAAACAAGAGCTATGATACACCAACAACCTGGGGTAGAAGACGATACACTAAACAAGGGCTATGATACACTAACAACCTGGGGTAGAAGAGGACACACTAAACAAGAGCTATGATACAACAACAACCTGGGGTAGAAGAGGACACACTAAACAAGAGCTATGATACACCAACAACCTGGGGTAGAAGAGGACACACTAAACAAGGGCTATGATACACCAACAACCTGGGGTAGAAGAGGACACACTAAACAAGGACTATGATACACCAACAACCTGGGGTAGAAGAGGACACACTAAACAAGGGCTATGATACACCAACAACCTGGGGTAGAAGACGACACACTAAACAAGGGCTATGATACACCAACAACCTGGGGTAGAAGAGGACACACTAAACAAGGGATATGATACACTAACAACCTGGGCTAGAAGAGGACACACTAAACAAGGGCTATGATATACCCACAACCTGGGGTAGAAGAGGACACACTAAACAAGAGCTATGATACATAAACACCCGGGATAGAAGATAATAGACTAAACATGACCTAGGATACATCTACATTGAATGATAGAAATGGAAAGACTAAACAAGATTGTATGGTATCTCTATATCGTAGGGCAGAAGAGAAAGGTCTGTGTAGGGCCGTAAATACCCCCTACACTCTAGGACTGATGAGGAAAGACGATCAAAATCGTGATGTATATGTGTAAACACAGGGGGTGAAAAGGAAAGACAAGACAACAAAACAAAACCAAAAATAAACTATGGCTGTATCCTGGGGTGGAAGAGGACCTACTAGACATAAAGTGAGGGATCAGTAGTAGATTATGGTTTCCAGACACATATTTCCAGGCTGACTGCTAGGCTGATAGGGTTTATGAAGGAAATATGGGGGTATTTTTGGGGAAAATGTCGACTCGGTAAAAAAATTTTTTGTGTGGGAACGGGTTTTTGTCGGCCTGCCTGGTGGGAAAATCTGTGAAAGTAATTAAGGTAAAAGTAGTTGGTTGGTTCTGGAAAGAGAGGGTGTGAAGGGGAAAGTTATTTTGGTTATGTAGCGTATATTAGTATGGGTAGTGATGTATAAACAAGGGTGTGATGGGTCGTGGTTTCTACTCATGGGTTGGGTATATGGTGGTTACGTATATGAATGTGTTAGTATGCGTGGTGTAGTAATGTATAAGCAAGGGTGTGATGGGTCGTGGTTTCTACTCACGGGTTGGATATATGGTGGTTACGTATATGAATGTATTAGTATGCGTGGTGTAGTGATGTATAAACAAGGGTGTGATGGGTCGTGGTTTCTACTCATGGGTTGGATATATGGTGGTGGCGTATATGAATGTATTAGTATGCGTGGTATAGTGATGTATAAACAAGGGTGTGATGGGTCGTGGTTATACTCGATGAAGTAAGAGATGGTTACTATCATCTGAACAGTGTGATAGTAGTGAAGGTAAAGGGTGGTATATTCACCGATTACAAAGGAAATCTTATAAAGTTATAATGGGTATGGTGGTAAGGGGTATTAGTGGTCAAGTAGGAGTGATATAGGGGTGGTCATAAATGTAATAAGAGGTGTTCGCAGTTACACACTGGTCAACCAGTGGTCAAGCAATGGTCAAGTAAGGGTCAAGTAGTCAAGTAAGGAAATTTTAGGGAAAAGTGATTGTAATGAGATGGTGATGATTAAAGAGTGGTAAATTAGTCGTCAAGTAGTGGTCAAGCAGTGGTCAAGCGGTGTGTAAGTGAGGAAAATTTTAGGGAAAATTGATTGTAATGAGATGGTGATGATTAAAGAGTGGTAAATTAGTGGTCAAGCAGTGGTCAAGTAGTGGTCAAGCAGTGGTCAAGCGGTGGTTAAGTGAGGACAATTTTAGGGAAATTTTAGGGAAAAGTGATTGTAATGAGATGGTGATGATTAAAGAGTGGTAAATTAGTGGTCAAGCAAGGAAAATTTTAGGGAAAATTGGTCGTAGTGACATGGTAATGCTTAAATTAGTGGTAAATTAGTGACCAAGTAGTGGTCAAGTAGTGGTCAAGCAGTGGTCAAGCGGTGGTTAAGTGAGGAAAATTTTAGGGAAATTTTAGGGAAAAGTGATTGTAATGATATGGTGATGCTTAAAGGGTGGTAAATTAGTGGTCAAGCAATGGTCAAGCAGTGGTCAAGTGAGGAAATTTTAGGGGAAAAGTGATTGTAACGATATGGTGATGCTTAAAGGGTGGTAAATTAGTGGTCAAGTAGTGGTCAAGTAGTGGTCAAGTGGTCGAGTGACCACTTAAATTGTAGGGGAAAGTACGTATAGTGCAATGGTGGTGGGTAAAGTGAGGAAGAATCAATAGTAGTGATAATTCTACTACCAATATTAGCGACAAGCACAAAGACAACCAAGTACATACTTGATACACACAAATACAAAGACAACGAAACACACACACACACGTACACACATACAGATACAGAAGTACAGACAAACCATACCATTACTACTGTCACAACAACAGCTATACACAAGTACACACCCATAATCAAAGACACAAAGAGGGTCACACACACACACATACAAACACAAAGGCAACCATACACAGACAACCCATACCATTACTACTGTCATCACAACTATACACACACGTGTACACACATACAAGCACAAAGTCAATCACACACACCCATAAACATCCACTCAAGTACAGACACAGGAAAACAAAGAAGCAAACAAGGACAGACACACTCACCCATAATCAATTACACAAATACACACTTACAAACACAAAGACAACCACACACAGACACATTTGTACATACAGACATACACATAAAGACAGACAAGCACAAAGACAAACCATACCATTACTACTGTCACAACAACAGATATACACATGTGCAGACACACTCACCCATACACAAGAACACTCAAAGACAAATACAAAGACAGCCAAGTACACACACACATACACACCCATCGCCTAGGATTACTACTGTCATCACAAACTATACCCAAGTACAGACACACCCATCGCCTAGCAATACTACTGTCATCACAACTATATACAACCACGTACAGACACGCGTACAACAACAAAGACAGACACAAAACACATACAGACACATAAGTACACAAAAAACAAAGACACACCCAAAACATTACTACTGGTACCTCAACCAGTACAGATACACTTACCCATAAGACTAAACTATACAAACCACATACCCCCTTTTGGTAAAGAACGCGGATGTCCGAGACAGCCCCTACGTCATCACCGCCATATGCAAAAGTCATTAAGTATGAGTCATCGGTGTGTAGGGAAGCAGGCGGGCGGCGTGAGAATAGCTTGTCTACAAAATTGCTACGTCAGCTATGTAGGGTGCAGACCCAGTGTATAAAATAGAAGGCGTCTCTTGTGAGCACAGTACCAGTTCACGGGCTGACTTGGGTATCTACAGAGGTGCTTCAGGCTGGTGTGAGCAGTGTTTGTGTCGTCGGCAGATATTGTTCACGTGCTGACTTGGCTAGCTACAGCGGTGAAACTTGGTGTGAGCGTTATTCGTGTAGTAAGCAGATATTGTTCACGTAGTGACTTGGCTAGCTACAGCAGTGAAACTTGGTGTGAGCCTTATTCGTGTCGTTGGCCTCTGATAAAACAGTGAAACATTGTATACATCAGAACTTTTTGGTGTTGTAAGAAAGCGAAAGTGTGTCTTATGACCAGTTTATCAATATGACCACCAGATCTACTTTCATGTGTTCAGTGTGCGACAAAGACTTCCGTGATGGGAGTAATCTTAGTCGTCACATTCGGACCATTCACGGTACGAAATCATACTTATGTCATATCTGTGGACAACTTTTCAACAGAAAAGACAATCTACAGAAACACATACGAATACGTCATCACCGGCCTATGGATACATCAAACACTACAACAGCAGAGACGACAGCACCACGTGTATATTTACACCATCATCGTAGTCTAAGTCAAGTACCAGACTACCACCACTGTGACTTCAATGATAACCTTACCCGCTACAATGGGAACATTCACAATGATTATCCCTGTCAGGTACGTGACAATCTATACAATTCGAACCTACAACGGTACTTACATCACCAGATACCACGAGAAAGAACGACACCCTTAGACACCCTGGCAACATGTCCACTCATAGTAGCAGAGGATATCCAACCAAATGATAGAGACAGCTTGGCAGCCCTTAAGGCGTACTGCAAGGACCTGTCGATTATGCTACCCAATCAAGTGGTAGTATTAGAAAAAAGTGTCGACCACCGCTACCGGGTGGTTTTGGTATGAGACCTTCATAAAAAGAAGTATTCAGATATCTCATGTGTGATGACTTCGACAACAACAGTGTTGTTTTTAGTCAATCAAGCTATATCAGAGCCCAGAAGAATGAAGATCACTAATCCAGAACTTTTTGGTTTTTCACTAATCATGTATGTCATTGATTTTTTTCTTATGATATATCACTAAACTGTTTTGATGAATATGTTGTGAGCACACATATTTTGGTGATAAAAATATTGAAATCAAGATTTTTGTTTTGTTGATTTTCTTTAGTGGGTTGTTTTCATGACGTTGTCTTTTTTCTTGATGGAACAGAGACACATACAGACATGCACAGAGACATTTTATACAGACATGAACAAACTCGGGGGAAAAGTTATGGCAAATACAGAACAGTCAAATGTATGAAAAGTAGGAAACTAACCAAATAAGGGAAGATACTGACCAAAATATTAAATGTCTCGCCCAAATTTATGAAAAGTATGACAATATGATTACCAAATGGGAAGAGACTTTCAAGCAAATTTATAAATATTTCAACTAAACTTATAAAAACTAGGAAAATTTGTCAACCAAAAGGGAAAAGGTCAACCAAATACTGAAATATCTCAACCAAAACTTATAAAATTATCATGAATTCTTATAAAAAATAGAAAAATGCGTCAGACAAATAGAAAAACGTTGGCCAAATACAGATATAACTCGAACAAACTTATAAAAAGATAGGAAAAAATATTACCCAACACAACTAAAATGTTGACCAAAGTTATAAATAGCACATCCAAACTTATGAACAGTAGGAAACTTTGTTAACCTTATAAAAAATAGGAATATTTGTCAAATAAAGTGAACCAAGTAAAGACATATTTTCAATCAAACTTATAAACGTGTCATCCAAAGTGATAGAAACTAGGAAAAGCTGTCAGTCAGTCTAAGAAATAACTATGGAAAAGTAAGAACTATGTCGACCAAACTAGGGCAAAGGTGTTACCAAAATTATGAAAAATGTAACTTCTGTAGTTATCTCATACGTGTCTTGAACTTTTATCTGAAAACCCGTTATCAATGTCACCACTTTCTCGATTTTACATTACCGAAACCTCCAACTTCACCGTATCTGCTACAGAAACCCTTATAAAGACTAAGCACTCATCTCTCCACACTCTTGGTTTCTTTCTAACACAAACTGGTCACATCAACAAGAACTTCAAACCTCCATTGTACACGTGGTCCATTGAAACAGACATAACAACATTTATGGTAAGGTCGTCTATGGTTCCAACTAGTATAGTTTCTGTATCATCTAGGTATTCATCATCACGGAACCATTTCCCATGGCTGCCAGCTTCAACTTTCCATACCACAATGTCTGCTACACTATCCTTTCATTGTTCCAGCTTTCAACAATACAACGGTTTTTTTCTCGAAGTCTGCCTAAAATAGTATTTCTTACGGTGTCCACTCCTAGCGCACTTTACCATTTCACATCTGCAATAACGACAAGTCTGCAAGCAACCACCACTGTCTGTTATAAACTCGGCCTTTCTTAAAAACACGCCTACCATTAGTGAACTCATGAATACCAGCTACCACATCTTCTAACCGACTTTCAATGTTTCATAACAAATAACACTAACATTCGTTTTGATTTCAGAACAATATAATTTCTGGTGACTAGGCAGATTTTCCAACCTAATGGAGGTAAAGCATCTGTCCCCCTAACCTACTAAGCGCTATTCTAGACAACGAATAAGGTCATCGATCAGCAGCACCCCTAAGAAGAACTTGAAAAAACAACAGAGATTGGGTTCCTGAGACGAATTATTTGAATTCATTGGACTACCACAGTAATTAATGATGAACGCCTAAGGAAAATAGAGCATTATATACACCAAACACAACAAACTCTTTCTTACTAACCCTAACCCTAATTATACATCATTTAACCCTAACCTAACCCCTAACCCTAACGATTCACCAAACACAATAAGCTCTTTCTGTAAGAGACATAGACACAAACCACTGTTAGAAAGCGAAAAAGTTAAATTTTAATTAACACTTAAAAATAATAAATCGCAATTTTATTTCGCTTCACTTAATATACAGATATAGATTAAGTATAGGTATAGGTATAGGTATAGGTTATGTATAGGACTATATCGAGCTTACATTTTGCGCAATAAAATTGCGCAATAGAAGTATACACTAAACATAACGGTATATCCTACAATTTTTTTTTCCATATCCTTTACAGGACATCGCTGTCAACAGCAGCATCTTTCAGCTGTCTGTTGATCTTTGGCAAGATTACGCTCAGTAGTTTGCCATTGCTTTCTGAGCGGCCGGCTCAGTATCCCGCAAGTCACCAGCGGGGGTCGAACCGCTCCCAGTTCTCTCCCGCTACGAGACTCTGCGTGATAAACGGGATTACGGAGAAAGTGTTGTAACTCCTCGGCCAGAGAGACCGGCATATCCTACAATAGGAGAGGAAAAATCTAAGCAAACATAATTGCAAGTTACCTCTATATCCAAGGGTAGAGAGGGAAACACTAAACAAAACAGTGAGGTACCGAAAACTTCTACGAAGTATTTCCTAGAATACATGCAACGAATAACATACTGTTTCATACATGCAGGTACATTGTTATTTTTGTGTGTTAAGGTCGAAATGCATGCCACATCAGTTGGTGTGCAGTGTTGAAGTTAAAGTACCTTGCTAACGAGGAAAACAAAAGTATGAGCAGTCTAAGATTGATCGTGCACACGAAGTCGTACATCTCTGAGACACTCGTCAAGCAATGACTGTGGAGTGAGGAAGGATTGTCGGACAAAGTTGTTACAGAGTGGAATCCTCCGAGAATTAATGAACACCGGAACTAAATTCTCGGGTGTAGGTAGCCGTATAGCAGTCAACACAGCTGTCATCCGCCGGGGGAGCTTAACGTAGACTGTGAGGATTCCGCCCAAGGAGACTGCTAAAGGGGGAGAGAGCGGTGGAGACAGGCATCCATCATCTCTTGTATTGTATGCTTTCATCACTTCCTGAGTAGGAGGCGATGGCGTAGGCGAGCTACTGTTCTCTCTTTATTCAGGCATCTGTCTGTCTGTCTGTCTGTCTGTCTGTCTGTCTGTTTGCATCTCCTACATAGTTATCTTTTCCTTTTGCATCAGTCTTTCTGTCTGTCTACTATCTTTTTCTTTTTGTATCAGTCTTTCTCTGTCTGACTGTCTGTCTGTCCGTCTCTCCCTGCATACTGTTTTCTTTTTCTTCTTGCATCAGCCTGTCTGTCTGTCTGTCTGTCTGTCTATCTGTTCTCTCCCTCTCTCTCTCTCTCTCTCTCTCTCTCTCTCTCTCTCTCTCTCTCTCTCTCTCTCTCTATATATATATATATATATATATATATATATATATATATATATATGTGTGTATGTGTTTGTGTGTATGTGTGTGTGTATGTGTGTGTGTCTCTCTCTCTCTCTGGTCTAGGGGTTACACGACTTTCTCCGTAATCCCGTATACTCTCGTCAGTAACGTGATGTGTGAGAGAATTGGTAGCGGTTCTCTCCGCGTCGGTAACTTACGGGGTAAGTCGCTCAGAAAGCAATGGCAAACTTCTGAGCGTAATCATGCCAAGAAATCAACAATCAGCTGAAAGATGCTGATGTTGACAGCGATGTCCTGTAAAGGATATGAGGGACAAAAATAAATTATATATAAATATAATATAGTGTTCGAAAATATTCTCTTTGTAGAAGCCATGTTCATAAACATAGACGGCAAAAATTACAAATTAAAAAAAATAATAATTTAAGTGGCGTCTCTGCCACCGGAACTGGAAATAACATTAACATTCTTACCATAGAGACTATATACAGCATTGTTAGTGTTGCCGAATAGAGCAACAGTTAGATTCAAATTATACAAATAATTGGTGTTTCACATTTGGTATAAATAGGAAAATTAAATAAATACTATTAAGCAATGGGTTTTAATAAATAAGGTAAACACACGGTAGAGTGTAGATACATTGTAAGTTGTAACAACAATACATAAAAAATGAGAACATAAAATATTTAAAAAGCCGGACATTTTAAAGGTTTTTAGCTTTGCCTGCCGGACGGAGGACTAAAAAAAGGGCTAAAAAGGAGGTCATGTCCTCTCTTTGCCGGACGTCTGGCAACCCTAACCTCAACCCTGTGGATGTTATAAGTTGGAGCTTCCAGATGGGGACTGGTAGAGACACCACTATCCTACCCTCAACTGAACTATCTAAAAATATTTAACTCACCTAGAGCGAGCTTTCACATCGCCAATCACAGCTTTGATGGATTTCCTCGGTCCTTTCGGGGCTTGTGTACCTCATCAACTGTGCTGTGGGCCACACAGGCCAGTCTTGGTTAAATCTAGAGGCATTGGTGACTCCCTGCTCTGGCCCAGTGGCCAGAGAGGGCTGGTTCAAGCCTCCTTTTCCTATATGAGCACAAGCACTCTCTCGGCCACGGTATTTACAGTCGGAGAGAGCGGGAAACTGGCGGGCACTCCTATTTATCAATGCTACCGGGGCAGCTTCCCATCATACCCCGGAGCACTGCAAGGTACACCGGTATTGGTGACACTATCTTGGTGTGTCGCGTCAGGCGATCATTCATATATATTATATTTCTTCAGGCATAGGTCTTTTCCTGCATTTAGGCATCAGTCTTCGTTCCCCACTCTCCCCCTCGCTTTATCACTATGTCTCTCGCAGTCTCTCTCTCTCTCTTTCTCTCTCTCTCTCTCTCTCTCTCTCTCTCTCTCTCTCTCTCTCTCTCTCTCTCTACTATGTTAATAGGAACCAGGCAAAGACTTCACACTCTAAACTCGCAGAGAACTCTTCAGCTGCACATTGATAGCACGCCTATAGAAAGTCAACCGAGCACAAGGCACTGGGTCTTATCATAGATCAAAATCTATCCTTTAATTCCCATGTTCATGCTATAGTTAAACAAATAGCCAAACAAGTATACCAACTTGCCAAAATTAAAAACTTCCTCGACGAAAACACAAGAAAGAAATTCTATACTTCCCACATACAAATACATATTGATTATTGCTCCACAATCTGGGATGGATGCTCCAAATCAATAACAAAACGCCTTTTTTTTCACTCCAGAAAAGGGCAGTGCGTCTAATCAATGGTGATAAGTTTACAGACAATTCTAACCTACATGAACGTCTTCAGTTACTGCCACTCTACAAACACCTACTTTTTAATAAAGCTAAACTAACTCACAAAATCCTATTTCAAAATGCCCCAAGCTACCTTTGGCCATTGTTTAAATATAACGCAAGACATAGCGAACGACTAAATATACTTAATGTCCCTAAACCTAGGATAGACTTATATAAAACAAGCTTAGCATACTCTGCCACTCAGTTGTGGAATAATCTTCCACAAGAAATCAAAGACACCACCAATCATTATACATACCGTCGCAACCTGTTTGAACACTACCCCAGGACAGACTACATGTCCCCTTAAAAAAAAAAAAGCAACAAAGACAATAATAATGGTAAATTATCTCCAACGACAACTAGCCAGAAAAAGGAAAAAAAAAACATTCCCATATGTGTGGCACGTTACACCCACCTTGGGTATTTATGATGCCCATGTTAAACATTGCCTCAACGAGTCATGTATTATTGATTATTTTTCATGCGTTTTAATGCTTATTGTTCTTTTGTTGTTTAAGAATTGCTTCATAAGAGATGTTGAATGAAAGAATGTACGAGAGGAAATAGAGAAGAAGCGTGCCCAATTCTTAACCCTTTGAAAATAAAGATTTTCGTTCGTTCGTTCGTTCTCTCTCTCTCTCTCTCTCTCTCTCTCTCTCTCTCTCTCTCTCTCTCTCTCTCTCTCTCTCTCTCTAGTTATGTTGTATTTCTTTTGACTTCATGTTCTCTCTCTCTCTCTCTCTCTCTCTCTCTCTCTCTCTCTCTCTAGTTATGATGTCTTTTTTTGACTTCATGTTCTCTGTCTCTCTCTCTCTCTCTTTCTCTCTCTCTCTCTCTCTTTCTCTCTCTCTTTCTCTGTCTACAGATGTCATTATGTCTTTCTTCTAGCATCCGCCTTGTTCTCCCTCCCCGTCTCTCTCCATGCCCTCTCTCTCGATACTGTTACTCTTTCTAATTGGACGAATCTCATTCTCTTCATCTCTCTGTCTGTCTCTCGTTCTCTCTCTAGATACAGTTATCTCTTTCTACTTACATCAGTCATGTTCTCTCTCTCTCTCTCTCTCTCTCTCTCTCTCTCTCTTTAGATAAATTTTCTCTTTCTACTTACACCAGTCACGTTCTCGCTCCCTTTCTCTCTAGATATCATTATCTCTTTCTTCTTGCACCATTTTCATTCTCTCTCTCCTCTCTCTCACCCCCTCTTCCCCTTTCTCTCGCTCTTTCTATTTGTCTCTCTCTCTCCCCCTCTCTTTCTCAAGCTATTTGAACACTATCTCAGTACAAACTATACGGACCCTTAAATTAATAAAAAAATTTTAAAATACCTAGTATAACAAGCATTTTCCAGTCAATGGTACGGTATTTCTCAGTAGCTAATTAAAACTGCCTTGTGAATAATTAGTATTAACGAGCCAAGTAATAACGAGGTTTGCACCTTTTCCATGCTTTTGAAATGCATATTTTGTTACTGTTGTTGTTGTTGTCTGAAATTAGCGTCATAAGTGATAAATGAGTGAAATAAGATATACAGGGAGATAGCTAAGAATGTCAAAATGTTAGATGGGCCTGTATCCTCATTTCTTAATTCTCTCTCTCTCTCTCTCTCTCTCTCTCTCTCTCTCTCTCTCTCTCTCTCTCTCTCTCTCTCTCTCTCTCTCTCTCTCTCTCTCTCTCTCACACAACTCCCACTCCGTCCGTCTAAACTTCGTGTATTGTGCCCCCGTTCGTATCTCTAGTCTTTCTAAACTATACCTCCTTGATGTTCCTTCTGTTAACTCTGATTTGAATTATATCGTAAGCTTGGCGAAAGTGGAAGTACACCAGTTCCTTCAGCGAGACCTCTGACGTATAACTGGCATGGTTGTTATCTGTTGTGAAGATAGCTTTCCTTATTTTATGTTGTCTAGTTTGTCCTCTATCGGCGTCTGTGACCTAAGGGTAATGAGCGCGATTTCACTATCCCGACATTTCATTTTGCGGTCAGCCGCAGGCGATTTGTGAGCAGGTCACTTTGCGTTGATTTTCGCAACGGAATGAGCGTCGGCAGTTCAGAAAGCAAAGGCAAACTATTGAACACAAAATTTTCTAGAAAATCACAAGCGGCAAACAAATGTTGCAGGTTGAGTGTAACGTCCTGTAAAGGACATGCAAGTAAATATTTTTAGTTTGTCTTCTCGCTAACGTGTTATCGGGGCCCGTAAGGAAAGAAGCAGATAATAGTAACGCTACAACCTACCGTGCATGTCGTATAAGACGTTTAAGGGGGGTGGGGTGGGGGGGGGGGGGAGGATCGGCTACGTCATTTTGTAGAAAACTGTATCTGTAAAATTCAAAACTCGCGAACAAGACTACAAAGCGTTAGACATCAGTTGATTGGGGGTCAATTTTTGTGGAGTCACAGAGCACTAAATTATTTAACCAGTTCACTGCCAAACAAAAAGTAAGTTTGGACCAAACTTGGTACTCAATCAAATAAACAAGTATTATAATGTAAATGTCCATTCAATGAGCATTGTATTTGCAAAAGATGCCACGACGCAAAACAAATAAAACAATGACCCTAGTATTGTGATATGTCGTCCTTCTGTTCAAATAGGAGGTCGCAGTGGCGATACATATTCCGTCGACACTGAATCAGTTAACCAGCTCTTCTGAGAATAATTAATTAACCCTTTAATGTTTTTTGGGATGACGTATGTTAACAATAAAATAATTAAAATCCGTGGAGGAGACATTAACAAGCAAGGTTTAATCCCGGTCTGTAAGCAGTGCTGTATTGTTTATGGTCGAAACAAGAACACAGAGCTGATCCACGACTCATGTGAGATAGCGAAATATGACCGCCCACGCTTATCGCCATGGCACGTGATGCTAATGTGTTGTTCTGCACGAACTGGTTTCACACTAATATAGCAATCCGGAGATGTGACTTTCCTGTAAAGCCTTGGAATACCCCACTGATTTCTCGGCTTTCAGACAAGAGGAACGCTCTATAATAGTATCTGCGGAGATGGTGCTTTGGTACCGGATGTGAGAACAGTATTTAACACTAGCCTCCCACAGTGGATCTGACTTAAGGTAAAACTAATAGTCTTCCATGAACATTCAGCCAATAACCCACCCAGCCAACCAGCTAACCAACCAGCCTGCCAGCCAGCCAGCCAGCCTACCAACCAACTAGCCAGCCACCCAACAATCTAGCCAACAAACCACCCAGCCAGCCAGCCAATCAACCAACCAAACAACCAATTAGCCATCCAACCATCTGGCCAACCAACCAGCCGTCAACCAACCAATCCGTCAGCCAGCCAATTAACCAGCCAATCAACCAAGAAACCAGCCAACCATCAACCAACCATCCATCTAACTAACTAACCAACCAGCCAACCATCCATCTAAAGAACCGACCAACCAACCAACTATCCAACCAATCAACCAACCAACCAACGATCTAAGGTTTAGGTTCATCAGCTGTTGATTCCTATGTATTGTCTTTTAGCTGTGAGATCTGGTTGTTTTCAAATATAACAACTTGTATCCTAGCCAATCCACAGTATTTAATTCTTGCTCACACTCTCCAGATTGAGCAGTATTTCACGAATCTCCTAAAAAGTCTGACAACCTGTTCAGCCGAAGAGAAACGGAACAATCTAAATTGCCCCACAATTATTGATGCTATATATACGTTACCATGCCGATTGGCGTGTGTGATCAGTCTTCTCCACATCTTACGATCTCCAACGACATGTATCATTTAGTGTGCTGACTACCTTCCGTGCCATGACACAAGACTATCACGAATTCTCTCTATCTCTCTTTCCACAAATCTTTCCAGTTGTCACAACAGGTTTCAGCTTTTGACTTCTCATTACGTGGCCAAAAGATGAAGACAACCGCTTTCTGTTGCTTGTGATAAGTTGTAAGAATGGCGACTTACACACTCACTATGATAATATGAATAATGTAATAGGAAACGATAATGAAGAATGGGATTGAAAACAGAATGACAAAAACGAGAAATACAATTAAGCAAATCTGTTGAACAAGACAAGGTAAGTAAAAAGAAGAATAAAAGTAAATAAACGAACAAATTCGGGAATCTGTAAATCCAAGGTTAGAACAGCAATTTCCGGCATCTGAAGTTGAAAATGCAATCGGCCGCCATATTGGCCCCATGGGGATAGTAAGAGAAACGTATCTGCAGTGCACAGATGTGCAGTAAAATGGGAAATAGAATGTAGTGCATCTAATGGGGCGCTGCTGAATTTTTGTTGTTGCTAGAAGGTCCTATAAAGAAGAGGGGGGGGGGGGCGAGGAGAGGGGGCGGCAAGGGGAGGCGTTGAGCACGCTCTGCAAAAACATAACAACAGTGGTGATAATAATAGTGATCATATTAATTTGTGGAAAATCAAGCACTAATAGCAAAACAAAATCAGAAGCAAAATTAGAAGTTTACATAAATAGTCTATAAGAAGTGTGTAAGGAAACTTAACATAAATAAAACAGTAATAATGACTATAACCGAAGAAGAAAAAACAAGAAAGAGTAATCTAAAAGAACATCCTTTGAAACAAGTAAAGAGCTTCAAGTACTTAGGAAGTATAATATTATCAAATGGCAAATCAGAAGACTAGATCGAAAATAGATGCAATAAGGCAAACAAACTCATTGGACAAATGCCACTAATACTAAATAAAATACACCTATCTATATGTATTATAAAGTTCTGTACAACATACTCTTTCTACCAACTCTATGCTATCAATGCCAAACCTGGACAATGACAGAAAAAGAGAAACGAAAAATTACAACGGAAAATACCTGCGAAAAATACTGAATGTATCAAGGAGAGAGAAAACCAGAAATAAAGAAAACAGGACTAGATTTCATTAGAAGGCAGCAGGTTAAATGGTTTGGCCATATAGCTAGGCTATTAACTAACAGTACACCAAAAAGCAATGGTGTACAGACCAAATGTAACAGAGGAAGAGGCCGACCGCGTAGGCGATGGACAGACAGAATAACAGGGTCCATGGGAATTTCGATATATGAAGCCCCTTAATGGGTACTCTCCCGCTGTTCACCTCGACACCGCAAGGTACAAGAAGATCAAGATGAGATGCGATGATGATGATGAGATGAGATGATTATGATGAGATGAATAATAAAGCTGCAAAAACTAAAGGCAGAGGATTCTACTTAAGAAGAATCAGACACGATGATGGGGGTTGGGTAACAAAATTGAAAGGAAACTGGAGCACCCATAATTAAGCGGATTATTTAATGTTGAATGTGTCAATGAAAAAGATTAATTTATTCTCAATTTCATCACGAATGGCGGAGTTAGAATCTGATGTGAATGTTACACACCACAAAAGAAAAGAATGGTTAAATTAATCAGAAAGCCAACGACTTCAGCTCAAGACGATTACCACTTTATTGACAGACTAGAACAAATCATTCTGCGCCTCAGAACACTATAAATTACACAACCACATGTATACAAAATTCAACATTAGCGAATCAGCCATGTTCCCATGTGGAATGGTGCGGCAGACAGCAGATCACACCCAAGACTGGCCAAAATACAACATATCTTGGCAAATCTTCTCGCTTAGATAAACAACAATGGAAGATAAACTCTATGGACCACCGAGTGAACTTAAAATGACAGTGAAGTTTATACAAAAGACAACGTTGCAGATATAAATACATTTCAAGCGAACGATTGAAGAAGAGGAAGAAGAAGAAGAAGAAGAAGAAGAAGAAGAAGAAGAAGAAGAAGAAGAAGAAGAAGAAGAAGAAGAAGAAGAAGAAGAAGAAGAAGAAGAAGAAGAAGAAGAATGAGGAGGAGGAGGAGGAGGAGGAGGAGGAGGAAAAGAAGAAAAAGAAGATACTGAATCAGCAGAAGCAGCAGTAGGAGGAGGAGGACGAGGACGAGGATTAGGAGGAGGAGGAGGAGGAAGAGGAGGATAATAATAATAATAATTTCAGTAACATTGGTGGGTGTCAGTGGTGGAGAGATCGTCTGATTGAGAATGGTCTGGTTTAGTAAAGTAGTTTGCCGCAGGTATTTAAGTTGCATGTCCTTCACAGGACGTAGCAGTCAACCCCAGCATTTTCGCTGTTCGTTATTCCTGGGAAAATTTTACGTTCAGTAGTTTGCCATTGCTTTCTGAACGACCGGCTCCTATACCTTTTTCGAAAAAACCAGCACCGCTGTGTTTCGAACCCGGGTATACGGGCTCACAAACCGCGTTCGCAAGCCCTTAGCCACAGAGACTGCAGGTATATCGAACTGGTTTTCAATGAGGCGCTGCAAGGATCTCTCCCGGCTGATAATTCTATTGCATGCCGCATTTCTTGCAGACACAATTATGTATAATAAATTAGGGACATACAAGTAAAGGTGTCAATAACAAAATAAGCACTGGCCAAAAAAGAAACAGAAACAGTTTGAAACTAAAGAGAGAAACTTTCCCCAGCGATGGTTCCCCTAGCCCTAAAGACGCTCGAAGACGCTTGAGGAGCAACAATTCTGGAAATGTTGGAAGGCTAACAGTGGAGCATATTTGACTACTCTGGCTGTAATCAGACCCGAGTCGGGTATGCCTAAGTGTTTAAACAGGGTATTTTCAACTTGTAGGCAATGGGATGAAATGTGCAGATCAGTTCGGGTCTGTCACGTGATTGGCGAGTGTTTGCTTTTTCATAAAATTCACCGTTACGGTGAATTGAGAGACTCGTCAAAATTGTGATAAGGACGAGCACAGTGGAGGGAAAAATCTAACAATTCATGAGATTTCTGGAAGAAATCCTCATCATACTGTGTATTCCTGGCAACTATGCACAGAGCATGACGTCCGTGCAAATTATGGTATGCTTGAGTGTGTGAAGAAGACAACTATGGGCAGTGGGAGGCTGGCCAGGGTGGCAGCTTGCCCGATGATAAGTTGACAATGTGGGTCCTTAATGAAGTGGGCCCTCTTAAACATTAGACAATATGTTACAAATGTTCATGGTATTTGAATCCTAGCCATCTATATTTTTACACCCAGTTCGCAATTGATTGTGAACTTAAGACGAGTTACATATGATATACGAAATTTCATCCCAGTAGGCTACTACTCATCTCTGTCTATAACTCTCTTCTCCGTGTGTTTTTAGGCCTCCCATTATTTGGTTAGCGCTGTGGGTTCCAGACAAGAGAGTGTCTAATTATATTGTTCTCAGATTTTCTCTGTGTGCGTCCTACCCAACGCCAGCGCGGTGCCCTCGCCTCTTGGTTCACTGAAACACAATTTACAGTAAGTTTTGTGACGAGATGGGCATTCTAACGTAGTAAAGAACTTTGTCAGCGGCTTCTCCAGCCTGTCCGTTTAACCAGTGCTACTGTCGATGTAGTAGTGTCTGTGGAATTTGGGTTGTCCAATCACTACTAGTACTACTAGTAGTACTATCACTGTCCTAGTTAAGCAAGAGGTTTTTCCAAACACGTGGATCAAACTTAAGCAGAATATGTTTGCTCTTTCTGCTCTTCAAATCTGGCCCCACACAAAGGACTGTCCTGATAACCGATGCTCAACGTTACCAGAATATTAGTTGTCAAACAAGACTGCTATTATATGATTAATGTATATTTGCCATGTATTTTTTTTTTTTTTACAGACCACATTTATTTTAGCAGTGGAACTGTGCATTAATAATTGTACGCATATGGGATTTAGAATGGCAAGACGAAACAAGAAGTACAATGGTACTCTGTATTATTTGGAACAGGTAACCATTATTGAATGCAACATACTATAAAAGTACAGAAATTAAAAATATAGCTATACACGCGGTGTTGATCTACACGCGTGTCTAGTCCATACCAAGGAAATAGATGAGTAACTTTGATATACATATATTTAATTAGAGTTTTTCATGTAGATGCATCAGTGTATATTTACTTTTTGTGTTCTGGCGAAGAATTTAGCCGCAACGTCCATTGTATCACTTGTGATCGTAAAGCTACCCGATTCTACCGATCGTGTTTGTTGATTCATTCATTGTCAAAGCAAAGGGACTTTTGACACGCGTTAGGCGCATTCCATATGTTATAAAATTTACGACAAAGGGTCGCCCCATTATGCTCCGTTCCAGTGCCAGTAAATATCACACAAAATGCTCCTCACTGCCCCATGTGAAAAGTGGACAAGACAAGAGTCTCGACAAATCAACAGCCAGCAACGGTATACTATGCATAATACCGCTGCCAAAGTGCTTTTACATCCCCACTAGGATTTCCGGTCCCCAACATGGAGGAGAGGCGGTTGAGCTGTTAAGACCTCTGGAGCATTCCATACATGGTGCTAGACCCACATTTCTACAGATCAGTGGGCGATGTGGTCAGTATCACGCCGACCGCCTTTACTGCCGATGTATTCCCTGGTATCTAATGTAGACTCGATCACTCTGGGAACCTAGATCAATGTTAAACATTTGTCCTGACCCGGATTGGAGACCATGACCACCGGCCCGCCAGGCGAACGTCTTGCCACTGGGCTACCGCTGCTCCCATGCAACAGACTGCGCAGAGGCTAAGAGAGTAGTGCCAGCAGATGGGACTTCCTCCCCAAATTATTTACAATCCTGAATGGTTGCTATATGTTTATGATGCAAAACGATAATGTACCCAATATTGTGCTTCCGGCAAGCCTAATTATGTGAGTTAATACGTGTGGATAACCTGTTATCGATCACTTAGCACCATGTTCTTTTTACGGTTTCCTGAAAGTTAACTTGGAACGTTGTTCAACAGTGCCAGCCAAAATAAACCTTGCAGTTTACAATAGTTTCTGGGTTATCTCAGGCACTAAGTTATCTCTTGGCAGTTGATGGGTGTGTGCGGCACATGTTTGTTGAGTGAGGGGAAACCCGGTCAGCGTCACATTTAAGATTTGTGGCATAATTAACCTCAGACAAGATAGAGGTACAGGTCGCGCCGGAGAACAAAAAAAATATAACAATGAAAAGTATAAATCCTTCTTGCAACGGTTCTGATCCCGTGGAAAACTAATGACGCTACGTTATTGTGGTAATTAAACACAGAAAGCTTCGAACTCACTGCTATTGTTATAAAAAGGCGTGGTATAAAATATAGCTAGTGAAGTTCAGTGAGGAGAAAATAACAAGAGCAAGATAACGAATGACAATCATGAAAAATCTTGCTGGTACAACGTAGGGAGCACATGAGAAAGTTCTCAAGAAGCTATACACTGGAAGAGTGAGGCCAGTCCTTGAATACGGTATTCCAGTTTGGGCAACAACGGTTAAGTCAAACGGCTCAAGACAATGCAATATTAGAGACAGAAGACTTCAATAACAAGCCCCAGGCAGAAGAGGAAATAACAGAAGAGGAAATAATAGAAGAGTAGAAAGAAAATCAAAACGACAGCGACCTAGAATGGACGGTGGCTAGGAGAAGAGATTACTCTCAACCAAACTATCAAGCCTGCAGGTGACGCAATGAGAATAATATTCCCG
>JACEFZ010017479.1:0-30473 GCA_014155875.1 Cepaea nemoralis | reverse complement strand
GAAATTCCCCTTTTTTTTCACCCGTCCATGGAAAAAACCGTCACACAACAATGTGTCAACTATTCATGCCAAAAATATCCAGAGTGAGCCTTCCTAAACACTATCTAAAAGTCAGTTATGATGACTGCCTTGCTAAATGGATTGTCAGAAAGCCTCTCAGAGCTGCAATGACCACCTCTATTTCCATTCTCAAGCTGGATTTCTTGTTTGAATATGCTCCTTTCTTCTCTGGGATCTTGTCCCTCCATCTAGCTATGAAGACTCTACCTTATCGCTCACCTCAGCACATTGATCCGCCAGTAATTATTATTACATTATCCTCCTTACTTATATCCTCTATTAGCTGCCATATTTCCATCTCTTCTCTCCATTTACACCACTCTTTATATTCTCTAAAAAGGGGTTATGCCAGTGTTTCCCAACCTTTTTTGTGCTATGCCCCACCTAAGCCTTTCTAAAATTCTTATCCCCCCCCCCCCCCCCCCAACATATACAAAATTTTTTTAATATTCAAAAATTGAAACATATAATGGAGAACTGAATTCAAGTAAAAAATAATTTTAATGAAATTTTTCTACATTATTTTAATTATTAGTAATTATTTATTATTTAAATTCAATGAGATCCTTGTGCTTGATGCTTACTGCAAAGATTTTATGTCAGTTTCCATTTAGTTAACTTCAGTCTCAAGTCTCCCAGTTTTGTTGTATCCAGCTGATTTTTTTTTTTTCTTTTTTTTTTTTTTAGCAGCAAATCATTTATGGCACTAAACCCGCATACAGCTAAATATGAGGATCAAAACGGTAACAATAGTTCTCTTGCCATTTGGTTGCATTTGGATATTTGATTTCGGTTTCCTCACAAAGCCATGCCATCGCTCCTTTTATTTTAAAATAAAATTTTAATTGATTCATCATTTTGCATTTCTGCATGTTCTTCTTGATACTGCATATTTGAAATATCAGACAAATCCACTTACATTGGCTGCATCATCCAAGTTAGGAAATAAATTTGTTTCACATCAGAAAACTTTCTTTTAAAACAGCCGATAAGATTTTCAGATGATCGACAATAACATATATAGCGGTATGAGTCACCTCACATTTTTACAGCCAGTGAAACTTTTCAAAATTTTGTTGTAAATATATGCCTGACATAATTCAATAAAGGTAATGAAATCAAATATCTTCGTTTTTGCATCGACAAGAGATTTGTTTGTTCCTTGAAGTTGTTTATTTAATATATTTAGTTTTTCAAAGATATCAGCTAAATAACTCACAAATGCTTTACCATCGACCGTTAACAGATTTTCATTTCGGGTTTTTCGCTTAAAAAACCACTAAGAGTGTAAAATAATTCCATAAATCTTTTTTTTCCATTTTCGAATTGCCCCCCTTAACAATCGAACTGCCCCTGTGGGGCGTGGGCCCCACTTTGGGAAACATTGGGATATGCAGACCTGATATTTTGCCATGTCTCCTCATATGTAGATACACTCCTCCTGCATAAACACATCTTCAAACCATATCAATTGATTACTTGATGTCTTCTCTGTCATCACTATCTTCAGTCTTACTCCTGTGCTGTCAGTGACGCTCCAATGTATGGGATGTCTGATGCCACTTGTGGCCCTTAGGTAGGCAAAGTCTGAGTTCAAAACCAACAAAGGGGAATATTTTGACGCACAATCATGTCACACCCCGCAGTGTTTGCTCTAAATGGATAAGATATCAATCAGAAGTCATGCTTCAAGTGACACACCTAGGTGTGCACACTAGGACATGCTGGAGAAAAAAGGTAATTATGACATGCACCAGCTGGCAAATAATCATCATCACATGTCATCTTGTTCCTCTTGTACCTTGCGGTGTTGAGGTGAAACAAACAGCGGGAAAGTGCCTGTTTATGGGCTTCATATATTGAAAAATGTGTGTCAGGTCTTAGTCAGATATGACTGAGCTACCGTATGACAGTAGATGGCACTACCTGCTTTCTGTTAGCACTGAATGTTGGGCGGCACTCACCACACCCAACACACCACATTGTGCTTAGGGCGGAGGAGTGCAATTGGGAGGGGACAAGCCTTACATAGTTCAAGGAAATGCATCCTAAAGACTAATGTCACAGCAGACAGGCCCTAAATCCTGGTTGGCAACTGGTCTAGAATGGAAGCTCCGAGAGGCGGACAGTTAGAGCATTGCTTCGCTGATCCGACAGCTTCTGCAGCTTGACTTGTTCCAGACGTATTGGTGTTACCTTTCCACTGGAGTAAACTAGGCAAGCAGAGTGAGGGATCACATTGCATGGGCAACACATGGTCTCTAAATTCACCCCGGGCGTTGTTTTTATGGAGGGCATAACTCCATTTTACAAACTATTGGATGGCATGGTGCTAGTCAATATCGAAATAATGCACCAATAAAAAAAGGAAGATGCATGGACATGGCCAAGACAATCAATGTAGCATGGAGGGACAATATCATCTGTGCAACACGGACTCGACTGGTGGATACTGAGACTATTACGCAAACCCGACTACATGACCTGGAAGTGAAGCCTGGCCAAGCATGCTGATGCTGTCCTCGAGGTCAAGCAAGGAGATATAACTAGCTCCTTGTGGGAAGAAAAAGCCTACCCCATGTGGCAATAATCCCTTCCTGATTATATCCAAAATCTGCTGGGGCTATGATCACTTGAACCAGAGAGGAGAGAGACTGGAAGACTGGCAGATGAGAATAGATTCATCTTGATTAAAAAGCTGTCCGACCCACATACTTTCTACTAAAGATCATGGCACACCACAACTACACCTGACCAAGCTTTTCATTCGCCAGATCTGGAGTGGAACATTACACAAATTGTTGGAAACAGCTTGGTGGCAGTGACCATGGGCCAGTCTTTCTAATTGTAGAAGTGAAAGCAGCACCCTCTCGAGGTGGAACTACAAGAAAGCAGACTGGGCAATATAAAAGCATCGCTTCAGTATCCCGGGTTAGAAACCTGAACACCGAAAGACATAAATAAAGTAGTTGAAGAGTTTGGGAAATGCATACAGCAGGCAGCACGAGAAAATGTACCAAGAGGAGACCGTAAACATTATAAAACCCACTGGAGTAGTGAACTGGAACAATTGCATAATGATGTAGAAGTGTGTAGAAAGCAAGCAGAGGCCAAACCCAGCCAAAAGCACCACATAAATACCAGCACGCAAAGCCAAATTTCAAAGAGCCAAGCTTCAGGCTAGACGGAAAAGCTGGCAGGAGAAAACAGAGTCTCTGAACTTTGAAAGAGCCACAAGGGAAAATTTTGGAAGCTAATAAAACAACTTAACGATGAGGGCACAGGGAGAATCTCAAAAATTGCACTACATAAAGACAGAAACATCTTAACAGGAAAGCAAGCAGCTGACCATTTTGCGGACTCATTCGCACAAGATATATATACAGACCTACAAGCACTTGGAATCAACGACTGGCAAGAGAAGGTCAACCAGAGAGACGAATGGAGACAGATTGTATCTGCAGCAAAGAACCTCAATGGCTCGGAACGGCTGAAGAAGAAGAAGATTCGCACAAGATAACAATATCAACATTAGTCCAGAGTAACAACAAAAGATTTGAGAGAAATGGCAACATACAGAACAGAATGAAACAGTACATGAGGTTCTGGAGGCACCCATCACAATCAGCGAACTGGAGCTAGCCATACCAAAAATGAAAATGAAAAGTCACCAGGAGCAGATGGTATCTCCAATGAAATGATCAGAACCTAGGAACAGAGGTCAAAGCAAAGCTGTTGCAGATCTTCAATAACAGCTGGCCCCAAAGGCAGTGTCCCACAAGCCTGGAGAGAAGCAATCATGATTTTTTTGTTGTTGCATATCCCTTACGGGACATTGCAGTCAACACCAGCATTTTTCAGCTGTTGTTGATGTACTAGGCAAGTGTTACATTCAGTAGTTTGCCATTGCTTTCTGAACGACCGGCCCCTATACCTTTTTCGAAAAAAACCAGCACCGCTGTGTTTCAAACCCGGGTATACGGGCTCAAAAAACCGCGTTCGCAAGCCCCATAGCCACAGAGACCCGCCCCTCCTAAAATCAGGGGAAAATAGTTCCATTGCCTCCAGCTACAGACCAATTAGCCTCACCAGCTGTCTCTGCAAAACAATGGAGTGCAACATCAATCACAGACTGCAGTGGTACATTGAAAGTGAAAACATCTTTGTGCCACAGCAAGCTGGCTTACGGCAGTGCTAATCTACAGAAGATCAGACAAGCTACCTCTCTCAAGAAATTGAGGATGCATTCCAGAGAAGAAGCTGGTGCTTGCTGCATGGATAGATCTGAAGAAAGCCTTTGACAAAATCTGGAAAGAAGGTCTGAATGAAGAAACTGAGAAATTGTAAAGTCAATGGAAGAATGTACAAATGGGTAAAAGCATACTTGCACAACAGAAGAGCCAGAGTCCAGATAGACGGACTAAAGAGCAAGAAAGTACTACTGTGCCACGGTGTTCCCCAGGGCGGAGTCTTGTCCCCCACACTTTTTCTAATCTTCATCAATGATCTTGTTGCTAATCTACCACATGGAATTAAAGAGACAATGTACGCTGATGACTGGTTCTATGGAGCACAAATGAACATGCATCAGTGGCCACAGAACACTGCAAAGAGCTGTAGATACGTTGCATGGGCAAAAAAATGGTTATCAGCAAAGACACTGACAAGTGCAGCACCACTCTATTTACCCTCTCTTCAAAACAAAAGGCAGGGATTATCCAGATAAATCGAATACCCCTTAGAGAAGACAAAGAACCAACATTCCTTGGAATAACATTTAATGGCAGGCTGACATGGAGAAAGCACATCAACAAAGCAGTAGCAGAAGTCAGAAGGAAAATAGCCATCCTGAGAAAAGTGGAACCACATGGGGAGCAGTGGGAAAATACTTAGCAAAGTTTATCAACAGAGCATACAACCACACCAGGAATATGGGTCAACTGCGTGGTGTTCAGCATCAAAAACCACACTACAAGAGCTGGACAAGGTGAAAAATCAAGAACTTAGACTTTAGAGTCACCACAGGAGGGATGAGATCAACCCCTATAGTGGAGATGGAGAAGATGGGGAGGACACAAGCACTGAGAGAGCACAGAGATACGAAAACGCTAATACAGTGGTTCTCAACCTTTTTTGGCCTGTGCCCCCCTTCACAATATTTTAGAACATCATTCTCCCCCTTCCTATAAAAAAATTTGGCCCGGGCCTCCCCCCCCCCCTTTCACCGTATTTTCAGAACGTCATTCCCCCCTTTCATATTTCCTATCTAAAAATTCCACACACCCCCCCCCCCCCCCCCCCCCCCCTACACAGTATACGTAAAAATGTAAGGTAAATTTAATAGCACATACTAAAACAAGTCTAGACATCCACAATAAAATGAATTTTAGAAGGATGAGACGTACTTAACTGTAAAGTATGAAGGGAAAAACAATATCAAGTAATCGGTTCTTGTATTAACGCGATCTTGAAATGGTCTTCATTCTCCCCCCTGGAAACCCTAAAATTTCCCCCCGGGTTGAGAACCACTGCGCTAATACAAACAGAAAAGTTCCTCAGCTTGCCAGGTCACCCTATGAAGAACAGATTTGAAAACTTAGCTATGGGGGCGGTTTGAAAAGAAGCAGTTTTATCCACCAGACCATCGACTCTGCAGAGAAACCACCGATCTGCCCACAGTTGGTTATCCCCCTGAAAACTATACCAGAGCGAACTCCATGGAAAGATGAACATAGTCTATACCTACATATCCAGACAAAAGTGAGAGGAGTATTTGACAAGGAAGAACAGAACAGTGTGCAGCGCAGAACAGCCACTCTCAGCTTCCTTGACGAAGAATACCCATAGGACCTCTGGATCCGTATCTATACAGATGGGCAGCAAAAATTGCTGTTCAAAATGGGAGCGGGGTGTATATAGAATACCCAAATAATACTAGGGGCAGGGCCAGAGTACCAACAGGAAAGTACTCCCATAACTACGATGCTAAAATTGAGGCAATCAAGATACAAAAAGAATGGAAGATAATAGGGAAACAAAACTCGCTTACACTCAGGAAATAAATGACCGTAGACCCCGAGGTAGACCAAGAAGACCGGTGGAGAGATAATATATATACAGACTTACAAGCAATTGGAATCAACGACTGGCAAGAGAAGGTCAACCAGAGAGACGAATGGAGACGGATTGTATCTGCAGCAAAGAACCTCAATGGCTCGGAACGCTGAAGAAGAAGAAGAAGAAGAAGAAGAAGAAGAAAGAAGAAGAAGAAGAAGAAGAAGAAGAAGAAGAAGAAGAAAGAAGAAGAAGAAGAAGAAGAAAAAGATAGCAATAGAGAAATTACTAAATACCAGCCATGTACAAAACCTGTGGTACTATTGACAGATGCAAAATCAGTATTCGAGGCGCTCCTGTCTGGGAAATTGCCAGTACTAAGGACACTGCTTTCTGAACTTAGCAGTCAGCATAAGGTCACCATACAGTGGATACCATCCCACTGTGGAATACCTAGAAATGAGAGAGCTGATCGATTGGCTAAGGAAGGAGCAAAAGAAGAACAGTCTGATGTGCCCGTTACAAACTACCAAAAGAAAAGAATGATCAAATCAGTCAGGAAACCACCAAAACCTGCTCAAGATGACTACCACATTATGGACAGACCAGAACAAGTCATTATTCTGCGCCTCAGAACAGGACACAATAGATTACGCAACCACATGTATGCAAAATTCAAGATTGGTGAATCAGCCATGTGCACAAGTGGATTGGTGTCGCAGACAGCAGAGCACATACTCCAAGACTGCCCAAATTACAACATGTCTAGGCAAACCTTCTGGCCTAGAGAGACGAATGTGGAAGATAAACTCTATTGGACCGCTGAGTGAACTAAGAAAAGACAGTTAAATTCATACAAGAGACAACATTGCAGTTATAGACATATTTCAAGCGAAAAAAAGAAGAAGAAGAAGAAGAAGAAGAAGAGAAGAAGAAGAAGAAGAAGAAGAAGAAGAAGAAGAAGAAGAAGAAGAAGAAGAAGAAGAAGAAGAAGAATATCCTAAATCTGGCGTATTCGGTCACATGATTATTTATCTGAGGCTCAGATGGGCCAAAACTATAACTTCTCTTCTGAGAATAAGCAATGGTAAACAAATGAATGTAAACTTGCCAAGAAATCACAAACAGTGAAAATATGCTGGGGTTGACTGCAACATCCTGTAAAAGATAGGCAGCAGGCTTTAACTTCAACTTCTGAGGTAGAACGGGGTAGGGGTAATGGAAAAACAACAACAGAGAGCAGAGATATTTTGGGATGGCTACTGCTGCTTGGGTGGACTAAGTACACATAGGTATATCCAATGTTCATATATCGTCGTTGATATCACATTGTGAAGCACCAGTGGTAAGAACAAAATTACATGGCTACACGGGTTCAAAGACACAATCATTCAGAAAGCAATGGCAAACAACTGAAAGTAAACTTGTCAAGAGATCACAATAGCAAAAATTGCTGGTGTTGACTGCGACGTCCTGTAAAGGATATGCAACTAACTTAACATGGGTTCAAAGACCACTGTTTTGCATAATGTAGTGAACCATATATTTTGACAATTGACTACTATTCCTTTTTTTTTTCACTCGCTCGCTTTGAACTCAAGCATAGACCATACACACTATTTATAGTAGTGATGGACTGAATTTTGCGTGTGGATTAGCTTTCCCTATTAACAGTGTCCCTCGCCATCAGACGAACCCACTCCGACTTCAGAGGGTGGGTAGGGAGTGTGTGTTTGGGTGGGTGAATGGGTGTGTAGGAGATTGTGTGGGTTGGGGGATAGGTGTGTAATGGGTGTGGGGGTATCTGTGAATGGGATATGTCTGTGTGGGGTGGGAGTGTGTGAGTGTGGATGGGGTAAATGTGAGTGGGTGGAGGATGTATGTGTGGGTGGTGAGGATGTTTGTAGGTGGAGGATGTGTGAGTGGGTGGGGAGATGTGTGGGCAGGGGTGTGTATGGGGAATGTATGTGGGGGTTGTGTGTGTGTGGGGGGAATGTGTTTATGGGTGGAGTTTTGTGTGGGAGGGGAGATGTGTGAGAGGTGGGGGAGGTGTGGGATGTGCAGGTGATTGAAGGATGTATGCGAGGATGGGGAATGTGTGTTTGGCTGGGTGGTTGGGGTGTGTGTGGGTGGGAGTGTAGATGAGAGATGCATGTGTTGATGGGCGCGTGCGTGATGTGTGGGTGTGAGTGGTTGATGGATGACTATGTGAGTGGGTCCGATGTGTGTGAGAGATGAGTGTATGGGTGGGGGAGGTGTGTAGTTGTGAGAAGATGTGTGAGCAGCGGAAGTGTGTGGGTGGGGTATATGTGGGTGGCGGGGTGTGTGGTGGTGGGAGGTGTGTGTTTTTGGGTTATGGGTGGGGGATATGTGTGGGCAGGTGGGGAGATGTGTTTATGGGTGGGGATGTGTGTATAGGTGGGGATGTGTAGTTGAGAGGTGGCGAATATTGGGTGGGTGAGTGGGTGTAGGTTGGCTGATGTATGTGTGGGTGGGTGGGGAAAATTGTGAGAGTGCGGGATATGTGTGTGGATAGGTGCGGGATGTGTGGGTTGGCAGGGGTATGTGTGTGTGGTTTCTTCTTCTTCTTCTTCTCCTCCTCTTCCTCCTCCTCCTTCTTCTTCTCCTCTTCCTCCTTCTTCGTCTTCTTCATCTTCTTCTTCTTCTTGGTGTGTGAGGATGTGTGTGTGGGTTGGGAAATGTGTGTGGGCGGGGATCAGTGGGTGGGTGGCGGCATGTATGTTTGCCTGGCTCTGTGTGAGTGCGTGGAGGTATGTGTGGGTGGGGGATGTGTTGGTGGCTGCGGGATATGAGGGTGGATGGGGGACGTGTCTCACAACATTGCAATATGCAGTTTATGTTTACAACTTCCATTTGATAATTTTTTTTTTTGGTTTTCTCATGTGAATGTATCATGTGTAATATGCATTGTTTATGCATACAAAATCCATTTCCCCGGGATGGTTAACCCGGTCAACAAATGCCAGCAGAAGTCGAATGTGTCGGCCTAACGGTGCAAGAACGCAGCTCTGCTGTAAACAGGCACAACACAATCACATCCACAAAAAAACTCAGGATGAACGCAGAAGAAGAAGAAGAAGAAATCCATTTGACTATGTTTTTTCCCCCCTATGTTAATGTAACATGCACATTTGATGAATGAAAGATGAGTGATTGAGAGGGCCGAAATGTGTTACCCTTTTAAAATAAAGTTTGTTCGTTCGTTCGTTCGTTCATTCATCCCCATGTCAAGGACGACAGGTCAACATTTTAGTCCAGCTGTCCGGTGTAGAGGTTGAACCGCTTACCCTAGCATCAGCACACCAGATGTTTAAGAACACACGTCCTTATCCATTCGGACCTGCACTACGATCTCTTTCATGATCTCACCGCAACCTCTTAGTATTTAGTATTGATATATTTTAGCAGTTGTTATATTTGAGTTCCAGAAGAAAATTAAAAGCAGACAAAAAAATTAGGCCTCCTACTGTACTTTGTGTAACATAATTTAATTGTTATTCTCAGTATTTGAGTTCCCTAACTAGTTACTACGGCAGGCATTACTAACCACAAAATATGTAATTATAATATATCTCAGTATATGATTATTATATCTGAATCTGATCAATCTGTTGTGGCGTACCCGTACATGAATACTGATCGAATCGAACTGTTTTTATTTTTACCATCTGGCGATGACGGCAACCTGTAAAATAGTAAGTTTAATTTAATAATTTAATTAGTATATACAAAACAAAATAGATACGCACCTCACGGAAGATTTCGATACGGTAAAGACAGCGGGTAGTCAAATACCCATCCTTCCACGCACGTGTAATTCAGCTACTATCCTTGAACTGCCTCGGGGCAAAACAAAAAGATAATAATCCGAAGATTTCGTTACAATCGTATCTAAAATTCCTAAACTGAGTTCTCCTGGACAAGCTCTCCGTTGTTCCTGTCGTCTGCTGTTTTCTAACCGTCCGATTCTCCAAGAACCACAGAATTATCATCTAAATATCATAAAAGGCTACGTAATGTATCTTCAAATCACTGAATCCGAGAAAATATAAGATTCTATGCCGATGGCCGCCCACAATATCTACTCGGCCTGCAAGAAAGAGACGAGTGTATGTCTGCTATACATGGCATATCGGTCTATCCGCTACCGATCACTGGCGGCCATGATTTACCAGTGGCTGTTACCTGCTCTGCACCTAACACTATTTATTTTATATTCTTTAAACAAACTTATTTATATATTTTACTGTGTGTCTATATATTTTTACGTCAAAAGAAAGCTTTATTTATTAATTATTTTATCTCTAACCATTTTTATATTCTATTACATTTTATATGTGAATATTATTGTACATTATTAACTGTTAGAAGAGGGAGTAATAACTAAAAGCCACTGTTGTCTATACAGTACTTTAAAATGTTTAACTTGTTTCTTTAAAACCTGCTTTCTCTCTCTCTCTCTCTCTCTCTCTCTCTCTCTCTCTCTCTCTCTCTCATCTCTCTCTCTCTCTCTCTCTCTCTCTCGTCTCTCTCATATCCTTTTTACAGGGCATCGCCGTCAACACCAGCATTTTTACTGCTATTGTTGATACTTAGCAAGTTTACGTTCAGTAATTTGCCATTGTTTCTGAACGATCGGCTCCCATACCAACTCGTTAAAACCTAGCGCATGGCGGTCTGCTGCCAAATCGGTCGCAGATGTGTTTCGAACGCGGGTAAGCGGGCCTTACGAATTGCGGTCGGAAGCCCTTCGCCAAGAGAGCGGCCTCTTCCTCTTGACATGACGAAATAATGTGGAGTGTCTCCCTCTGATGGAGTCTTTTATGAGTTAACATTTTTCAAGATGTCTTTATTGCTCTTTCTATCAGTATCAGTCCACAGTGTTCTCACCATTCTTCTATAAAACCACATATGTGCAACTTCTATATAATTTATTGTCTGCTAATTGTCCATAGAGCGGAACCAATTAAACCAGTATGAATTAGAACTAACAGTCCACACAACCACGGGTCTCAACAATAACCACCACTTAGGAAGCGGGTTAGACGAGATCGAATTTGAAATTTTTTTTTTTTTTAATGGAATTGGAATTGTCCATGATTTGCTTCCGTACACCATGATCGGCTCAATGTGGCTCTTTAGAACTCTTTTTCTTCCTGGATCGATAAAGATAAACTGTAGATAATATTCTTCATTTTGTGAATATCTGCCTTTGCTTGGTTTATTCTATCATCAAGATATATCATCTTATAAATGCATACGAGTAAATGGAAATATTCTTCAACAAGTGAATCGGTACAATTATCTTGGAACAGTTATAACATCTGATGGAGATGCCTTGAAGAGATTAGAACAAGAATCGCCATGGCGAAAGTAGCCTTTAGCAAGATGAAAAACATTCTGACCAATAAAAAGATGTCAATTGAAACGAGAAAAAGAGTGTTGAGGGATACATAGAGCCTGTTCTTTTGTATGGATGTGAAACTTGGACAATGAGCAGTCAAGCTGAAAAGCATCTGATGGCTGCAGAAATGTGGTTTCTGAGGAAAATGCAAAGAATACCATGGACAGACAGAAAAACCAATGACCAAGTACTACAGGAGACAAATGAACATCGTAGACTGATTAGAGAAATTAAACGTAGACAGTCAAAATTTTTTGGACATGTTATGAGAAGAAATGGGTTGGAGAACTTAGTGACAACTGGCAAGATCGAGGGGAACAGACCAAGAGGAAGACCGAGAGGAAAATACCTGGATGGCTTGGCCACATGGCATGGACGAGACAGGAACACTGAGCTGATCCACGACACTAGTGATCGAGTGAAATGGCGAGTCATGACCGCCCACGCTTTCCGGCATGGCACATGATTGATTGATTGATTGATTGAAATGCATAACTTATGACAGACATAACTTCATTCAACATATGCTATAAATTAATGTAACATACTTTGAAAAATTATATCTCTATTAAATTATATTTTAAAAACGAACGCTTTATTATATATAATATCTGATCATCAGTATAAACATGCTTAACCATATGTATGACAAGCCGCGTCTCAGTATGCACACATTCATTCATTCATTCATTCATTCATTCATTCATTCATTCATTCATTCATTCATTCAGTAGCACGTCCTTTGCAGAATCCCGCTCCCATAACAACTTTCCGGAAAACATCTCTATCGTAAGCAAGAATTCCCGCGATCGATATACCCACCTGGAGATCATCCGTCACATCCTGCACCCATCTTCTCTTTGGCTTCCCTCTTCCTCTCTTCCCAAGCATATGCCCCTCCATTATTGTTCTCTCCAAACTTTCGTGACGTTTCAAGTGACCAATATATTTCAATTTTCTTTGTTTTATCGTCTTTAATAGCCTCAATATTCAGCTCTTGAAGTATGAATGCATTGCTTTTACTTTATCCAAGATATTCTTAGAACTCGTCTATAATATTTATATTCAAAGGCATTATGCGCTTATCTGCTTGTTTAATAAGTGTCCAGGTCTCACATTACAGATCAATATAACATATTGAAAACCAATAACTATGAAAAATTATACACAGAAAGAATGCTAAACGTATAACATATATCGAAGTTATAACACAGAAGGCTTGAAATTTAATCCGGTGTAGGCGTTGAACCCACTACCTCGGCATCAGCACACGCGTCGTTTAAAAACAAGCGCTGTTATCCATTCGACCATGATGACTTCCGTCTGATTATCTGTCTGACCTTTCTTCGAAGTATTTAGAGTCGGTTTTGCCCTCTAGTCACTCCCTGCCACTCCATTATCTGCATACAATGACGGCGTATCTGTCCCTCTACACAATACACACCATCCAAAAGGGCCCGGACCACGTCTGCCTTATCACGCACTAATACCCCACCCAGCGGTGCAGACCCAGCCAATCTGTCCACCTGCTCGTTTCCCACCACACCAGCATTGTTTGGAAATAGATCCAACAGATGCTTTCTATCTTTGATTTGTTATTTTATTTTAATTGAAGCCTGCCACATTGCCCGAATCATTCCTGTCATCACCATTCTCAGCGTGCTCTTAAGTCGGTTACAATCACATAACATGCGGGTGCTGTTTGTCCCCCAATCAGCGGAACGCCACGGTGACTTCCTCCACCTCCATTCTAAGATTAGATGTTGTGGTATCATATGCCAGGCTATCCTGCACTGAACACCACCAATTAACCTTCGTTATGAACTCCCAGGCACATATTTTACTTCTTAGCATAGCACCGTCCGTATAGATTCTCATATCATCTGGCGCGAATTGGAGTGTATCAGTTATCGTACCTCCCATACAGCGCAGCCTGCCGGCCAATCCCCGCACTCCCAGTCCAATAGGATTATGACAAGTCAAAGGTCTGACATTTCCTCTGGCATTCTGACCTATTCCTGTCCTCTCCCAATATTCTCAAGTACACAGACTTCTATGATTGTGTCCTCTGCCTGAGCCATCAATGATTTTCATCTTATCAGCCTGTGGCCCTTAACTGTATCCAGGACTTCACGCAGGTGTTGTTCCTTTCCCACGATCACTCAGAGATTTGACTGAGCCTACTACACCTTGAGCCTGTCCACAAGTCGACAAAGCCAGAATGTATCTCATACACACAAGAGACGTGCCCCTTGTGTATCCCATAATCGCCGCATAGCTACATTCTGTGTGTGCTCTAGTTGCACCATCTGATTCTTTGAGGCAGTGAGTCCCAATCCATAATCAGTTAGTGAGATAATCAGATGTTGATAGAATAAGAACAACATTCTTTGCTCTTTGTCAATTGACGCCAGTCTTCAATTCATGAAGTCCCTTCTCAGATCTTATAACAACTCCTTCCTGGTGATCCCTGAAAGACAAGCTTCTGTCGAAGGTGATTCCCGGGTATCTAGTTTCACTAGTTGACCCTCTGACGCCGTGAGCAGCGCCACCAACACTCAGTTATGACATAATGAGGTGCTGGTAAAGAGGAACAACATTCTTTGCTCAATGTCCATTAATGCCAGATCTTCATTCAGCACACATTATAGAGTCCCTTCTTAGATCTCATGACAGCTGCTTTCATGTTATACTTGAACGACAGGCTTCTGCCGAATGTTATTCCCGGGCATCTCAGACAACTCGCTCTGTAGACATTTCTGCCGTTTATTGTTAGTTAGTTCGTTAGTTAGTTAGTCGCAGTGGCGTGCAGAGGGAGGTGCGGGGTGCGACGGCCCCGGGCATCCAGTTGGGGAGAGGGGGCAGCACAGTGCAGTCGGAGGGGAGGAGGAATGAATGAGGTAAAGAACAATTTAGGGGCATCCAATCAAGGGATTTACCCCAGGCATCAAAGAACCTCTGCACGCCACTGGTTAGTCGACAGATCATCCTCATTGCACATCGAACCATTCAGTCCATAAGTGCTCGGATCCCATCTTCAGCAAATCCCGCAGCGTGTAGCGATTAAATACACCAGTTCTGTGTTGGTTTATCAATCTTCTTTGGCTTCCTGCGTAGTGTTCTTGTTTGGCCAACCCTCTTTTAATTTGCTGCTCTCAGTCTGACCATGGTTGTAGATTCACAGTCATCACTTGGTTCTCGCAAAAGTCTTGCGTCTCGTAGAGCATTCAGAATGTCAGCCTGGTCCATGGCGCGTCCGCCCTCCACAGTAGCCTTACCTGCGAGCTTGTCAGCCCGCTCATCCCTTGTACTCCCGCATGCCCTGGCAGGAAGATGAAACGAATCTTTGCCATCCGAGACCACCCCAGAGACAGCAACCACTCTCTTCGGATCCACCCATCTCTATCCTCTTGAGAATGCTCATTGAGTCACTAAGAAAACATGCCCTAGTGAATGTCTGTGTCTCGAGCCATGTTATTGCTTTACTTACTGCCATAACTTCCATAGTCAGGCCTCTGGCCCGCGCCGTAAAGGCCCATGAGCTTCTCACATGTCGGACGACCGACCCATCTGTGTAAATGACAGCATCACCGTCTAAAGAATTCTCGAAAATCAACGCTTGTACTTCCGCCTCCACAGCAGCCGGATTTTCTTGTCTGCATTTTCTGTCTAGTTGGATGCAAACAGAAAAGGACGTACAGAAATCTGTTGGCACCTTTACCCACTCCTCGCCAGGTTGTAAGTCCTCAAGTGCACATACCTGTTGAACAATATAAAATTTCACAAAGTAGTGCAGCTTTACGACACATACAGAACGTGTAAGCTAATCGCCGCAACGTCCTGTATGTGTCGTAAATCTGTTAGGTAAAGCTGCACTACTTTGTGTCATTTTAAATTGTTTATATTTTCACAGCTTTACCGCAGTGCCACCCAATTTTATACATACCTGTTGAAGAATGTCTTCGGCTTGACCCACCCACGATCTTCCTCTTTTTAACCTGCTATCCTTCACCTTCCTAATTTCAGTGGATGTTGTGTGTTTACGTTAACTTTGAGGTAGGCACGTGCTCTGCAACTTTGTATCCTGTCTTCAATGGTTGGAAAATCATGAAGGTAGTATATCGCCATGCATGATGTATCTCTTGTACATCGAAGAATGCGCATAGCTTCGATCCGTATCCTTTCCATCCTTTCTATCTGCTTACGGCTGAGAGGATCGCCGTTTATTGTGAATGAATGAATCACCAAAAAAAAAAAAACGAGAATTGTATTGTGAGCTTTACTAGAACACGATTACAAGAAACAAAATGGACGTTTCGGCTAAAGCCTTCGTCTTCACAGAACAAACAGAAACAGACAACCAGCTAACTATACGAGACACACTACATGAAGATACAAAGGTTACTTATCTGAATCCTGGTTTGGTCGAATGCACCTTAAATGCTTAACGTTTGATGTGAATGAAAGAACCGGATGTATGGTCTGCTGGTCGATGGGCCACAGGGATTGGCTTAACCGCACCGTAGGATTGATGGTGGGGGGGGGGGGGGGGGGCGCCCATGTGAGCGAACTGTAAAAAACGGATTAGCAGTGAACTATAGCTGCCTCTGTGGCGAAGGTGTAGTGCGCACTCCCGCATACCGGGTAGGAACACAACGACAGGCGCTTGGAATGCAGTCGGCTCTGTATTGGTTAGCATAGAATGGTATGAGTGCCGGTCGCTCAGAAAGCAATGACAAGCCACCGAACGCAAACTTGCCAAGAAATCACAACGGTAATGTTGGGGTAGATTGCTACATCCTGTAAAGGATATGCTACCACGTTTTTCTAGTGGGCTATGCAACTTCGGGGATGGAAAATGGGGCAGTGGAGGTTGGAAGTTATATGAAACTATGTTGGACATTGAGGCCGTGAGGGGAAAGTGAACCAAACTGGAAGATGAGGTGGTTTTCCAATGTCTTACGATCACGTTCGTGAGATGCACACGATTTGAGTGCTGTGACCCGTATGTCTGCCACGTCACAGAGGTCAGAACTGTTAAAGTGGTGTGCATACCGGTTTCTGGGCACTACTGTTGATATCAGATAGGTGCTGTCTAAATCTATCAGCAAGACGTAGACCTATTTCACCAATATCTATCATGTCACAACGTGTGCAGATGATCGCATAGATAACGTTGCGACTCGTGCACGAGAGACCCTAAAAAATGTGGACAGTAGTCTTAGGGAATACCAGACTCTGGGTTTGAAGTACATGTAGGGGGGTACGGGGTGTCAGGCATTGGTAGCACCTTTGGTAAGGATGGCTCTCATGTCCTTTCAGGACCCATCCCCCACTGGTCCAAGTCTGACACCCAGCTCGTGCCTGTGGCTCCTAGTAGCTGTCAGCATGCGACAGCGGCCACCCCCCGGGCAACAGCTGTGAGAGGCTGGCTAAACCAGGCATGGGTATCCGATTTGGTGTCAAACCAAGAGGTAAACTAGGGTATGCCTACCCAGCATGTGAAGACAGGATTCGGCAGACTGCGCGGAAGAAATCATTCCTGATTCAACGGGCAAGACGGCGTTTACCTGCAAAGCGTTGTGGAACGTAATGAGCACGGCAAGGCACGTAGAGCGCCCTGGTCATCCACTGCACCTGTATTCGTCTCCAATCGTCTCGACTTGTCTTGCCACTGGACTCAGATGGACTCAGGCGAGAGAGTGAGGTCGACGAATTGCGCAACTCTTCCTCACTTTAATCCAAGTCATCGCGCAAGTCATTCTTCATCCAACGTCAGATATCACCTTCAAGCCCTGTGGCGATGGGCGAGCGGCAAAGCGGCAGGCGTGGGTACGCTGGCAGCCGTAGTCGCAGACCTGCACACAGGCGGCTCAGGCCATATGGTCGTCTTCTACTGACCGGAGCAGCAGTGGGATTCGGCAGCCCCCTGAGCGACTGAGCAGCCCTCTATAGGAACACACTGCTCACCTCCATAGCATGAGGAAGGGGCTAGAAAAGGTGCCCTAAACATTGTCTGCTTCATCACTACCTAACCAGCTAGCCGCGGTTGGTGGGTACCCTAAACTGCGGTCGACATACAAAGAAAGATAAAACAAGCAAAGCTAAAAGAGTAAACCATATTCCCTTAACAATTGGAACTTGGAATGTACGCACCCTACTTGACAGAGACGGCGCGTCAGGTCCAGAGAGACGAACAGCACTGATTGGGAGAGAGCTGGGCAGGTACAACATCGACATTGCAGCCTTGAGCGAGACACGACTTGCAGAAGAAGGCCAAATCTGTGAAATTGGTGCCGGCTACACATTTTTCTGGAGTGGAAGGAAAAGCGAGGAAAGACGCCAATCCGGTGTGGGATTTGCCATTAAGTCGGCCCTGGTCGGCAAATTAGCTGGATTTCCAAAGGCTGTAAACGACAGGCTCATGACCATGAAGTTGCCTCTGCTGAATGGAAGGAAGCACGCAACCATTGTGAGTGTCTACGCACCAACTATGACCAACGAAGATGATGTCAAGAATAAGTTCTATGAGGACCTGCACAATGTATTAACATCTGTTCCCAAAGGAGACAAACTTATACTCCTTGGGGATTTCAATGCCAGAGTAGGCACGGACACCACCTCTTGGAGTGGCATTATTGGAAAGCATGGAGTCGGAAATTGTAACACCAATGGACTCCGCCTCCTTCAGACATGTGCCGAACATGATCTCCTGATTACGAACACAATTTTCCGTCTCCCCATGAGAAATAGGACATCGTGGATGCACCCTCGCTCGAAACACTGGCACCTCATTGACTATGTAATCGTCAGGAGGAGTGACAGACAAGACGTTCGAGTGACAAAATCCATGTGTGGTGCCGAATGTTGGACAGACCATCGTCTCATTATCTCGAAAATGAACATCCACATCAGGCCACCACGGCGTCCTCAAGGGGCAAAAAATGCAAACAAAGCTAAATGTCACCCGCCTAAACAGCAAGAAAATGCAGCAGTCGTTTGAAAATATGCTGGAAGACCGCCTCAAGCCCAATGCTGAAGCAAAACAGGATACAGAAACAGAATGGAGAGCCCTAAAGGACACGATTTACAACACTGCTATGGAAATCCTGGGTCCAGCCCCCCGAAAACATAAAGACTGGTTTGATGAAAATTCCGAAGAGATCAATCAATTGCTGGCCGAGAAACATCTTCTCCTCAAGGCACATTTGAATGACCCAAAGTCAACATCAAAAAAAGATGCTTTCAAGAACATTCAGAGAGTAGTGCAGCAGAAACTTCGGCACATGCGGGACTCCTGGCTGAGCAGCAAAGCTGATGAAATTCAGGGCTTTGCTGACAGACACGATATGAAAAACTTCTACGACTCACTGAAAGCGGTCTATGGTCCTTCATCACCAGGCATAGTTCCCCTCCTCAGTGCAGACGGGGGAACATTGGTCACCGATAAGAAAGAAATCCTCCAACGCTGGGCAGAGCATTTCAGCAAAATCTTAAATGCAACTTCCTTCTTCGATGATGAAACCATCAATTGCCTTCCTCAAGTTCCCACCAATGAGACTCTTGATGACCTGCCAACCATAGTGGAAATAAACAAAGCCATCCAGCAACTCTCCAGCGGCAAGGCACCTGGTCCTGACTCCATCCCAGCAGAGATATACAAGGCAGGTGGGCCGGTCCTAACAGAGCAGCTTCACCGAGTATTCACAAACATATGGATGAACGAGACCATGCCACAAGATTTTAAGGACGCGTCAATAGTCCACCTTTACAAACGTAAAGGAAACCGCCAATCCTGTGACAACCACCGAGGCATCTCCTTGCTTTCAATTGCAGGGAAGATACTCGCCAGAATTCTTCTCAATCGCCTCACGGCCCATCTCGATCAAGGTCTTCTTCCTGAGAGTCAATGTGGCTTCAGAAAAGAACGTGGAACTGTTGACATGATTTTCGCTGCAAGGCAGCTGCAAGAGAAATGTCAGGAACAGAACTGCGAAATGTTCTCCACTTTCATTGACCTTACAGTAGTGTATAGGTACATTATCCAGTGCTTTTGAGGTGGGAATCGATATTCCACCTCAAAGGGCGATAACTCTTTTTTCCCCAAAAATGTAGGCGTGGTCTAGTGACTCATCAGAGGTGGCGTGGTCTAGTGACTCATCATAGGTGGTGTGCGTGGTCAAGTAATTGTAGTGTACAACATAAAAAATACAACATAAAACATCAATAAAGAAAACAAACGATCAAAAGAAGGTATATAATAATGTTAATAAAATATATATATATATATATATATATATATATATATATATATATATATATATATATATATATATATATATATATATAGAAGAAAAAAAAAAGAAAAAAAAAAACATAGTAAGTGACCGCTTATAGTTAAGGGTGTGTGATGACGTGGTCAAGTAATGGTCAAGAGGTGGTCAAGTGGTGGTCAAGCAGTGGTCAAGTGGTGGTCAAGTGAGGAAAATTTTAGTGAAAAGTAGTTGTAATGATATGGTGATGATTAAGGGGTGGTAAATTAGTGGTCAAGCAGTGGTCAAGCAGTGGTCAAGTGAGAAAAATTTTAGTGAAAAGTAGTTGTAATGATATGGTGATGATCGTGAGGTGGTAAATTAGTGGTCAAGCAGTGGTCAAGCAGTGGTCAAGTGGTGGTAAAGTGAGGAAAATTTTAGTGAAAAGTAGTTGTAATGATATGGTGATGATTAAGGGGTGGTAAATTAGTGGTCAAGCAGTGGTCAAGCAGTGGTCAAGTGGTGGTCAAGTGAGGAAAATTTTAGTGGAAAGTAGTTGTAATGATATGGTGATGATTAAAGGGTGGTAAATTAGTGGTCAAGCAGTGGTCAAGCAGTGGTCAAGTGAGAAAAATTTTAGTGAAAAGTAGTTGTAATGATATGGTGATGATCGTGAGGTGGTAAATTAGTGGTCAAGCAGTGGTCAAGCAGTGGTCAAGCAGTGGTCAAGTGCTGGTCAAGTGAGGAAAATTTTAGTTGAAAGTAGTTGTAATGATATGGTGATGATCATGAGGTGGTCAAGCAGTGGTCAAGAGGTGGTCAAGCGGCGGTCAAGCGGTGGTCAACTGGTCAAGTGACCACTTAAATTGTAGAGGAAGTTATGTGTAGTGACATGGTGGTGTTTAAAACGATCGCTGACGTGGTCAAAAGGTGGTCAAGTAGTGGTCAAGGGGTGGTCAAGTGCTCAAGTTACTCCTTAAATTGATGGGGAGAGTAAGTGTAGTGACACGATGATGATCAAGATGTGGTCAAGTAGTGGTCAAGTGGTGGTCAAGTCGTGGTCAAGTGGTCGAGTGAGCACATAAATTGCAGAGGAGAGTAGGTGTAGTGACATGGTGATGATCAACAGGTGTCACGTTGTTAGGTCTAGAGGTTGGGGTGTCTCAGTCATGAAGTATCAAACTGTCTGCTGTGGGAAGGATGGTGCTGATCAGGGCGAGTAGATTCTAATACGTTTATCTCTATTGTCTACAATTGGCGTGGTTGTATAGTAATAATAGTAGAGTTGTTTCGTAGTAATATTACTCATCATCATCAAGAGTCATATTAGGTGGTATTTGTAATGATAGTAGTAGTAGTAGTAGTAGTAGTAGTAGTAGTAGTAGTAGTAGTAGTAGCGGTGGTGGTGGTGGTGATGGTGGTGGTGGTAATAGTAGTAGTAGAATAGCGAGGGTGCTTGTTGTTTCACTAAGTATTTGTATATCGTATGTAGTATAAAGCTAGTTTGTGTTGTATGCCATGTAAGGTGTTACTGAAATATCTGTATTTTGTAGTTCTAAGAGATGATGACGCCATAACCCACCACGCTATAATCTTATTGATAGTGTCTCCAGTGCTGCGAAAAGGCTCATTGTGAGATATCGATCATTTCTCAAAGAGACAGCATCCGGGTGCATGCCCATTACGAGCAAACAACGATAAGGCAACGACAAGGCAAAATGGCGTCGAATATAGCGTAAAGTACACTACTTATGAGGTCATCGGTTGTCCGTTCCATCAAGGTCGACAAATAGGCGCTCACTAACTTCACAATACACTCACTCAAATAAACATATAGGATAATAAGGCACCGACCCAAACTAGGAAAATTTGTTAGTCGAACAGGATAAAATATTGCCCAAGTAGGGAAATGTGATAGCCAAATATGAAAAAATATAATCCAAAGAGACGAATAGCTCGTTCCAATTTATAAAAAGAAGGAAAATTCTCAACCAAATGAGAAAAAAGTTAGACCAAGTATAGTAACATCTCAACCAAACTTATGAAAAATAGGAAACTTTGTTAGCCAACGAGAATAAAAAACCTAGGTCAAGTAGGAAAAATATGTTAGCCAAATGTGAAAAAATGTCGGCCAAATGCAGAAATAGTTCGGCCACACGTATGCAAACAAGGAAAGGTTGTTAGGCAGATAGGAAAAGTATTAACCAAATAGGACAATTTGATAGCCAAAGGTGAAAAAATATCACCCAAAAGAGAGGAATAGCTCATCCAGACTTATAAAAAGTAGGAGAACTATGTGCCAAATGAGAAAAAGTTAGACCAAATACAGAAATATCTCAACCAAACATATAAAAAATAGGAAAATTTATAACCAAACGGGAAATATATTGACCAACTAGGGACATGTGTTACGCAAAGAGGAAAAATAATAACCAAGTAACGAAAGACATCGCTCAAACTTATGAAAAGTAGGAAACTTTGTTAACCAAATGGAAGAAACCTAAGTCAAGAAGGAAAAATCTGTTAGCCTAATGGGAAAAATAGCAGCCAATACAGAAATAGTTCGTCCACACATATGCAAACTAGGAAAAGTTGTTAGTCGAACAGGATAAAATATTGCCCAAGTAGGGAAATGTGATAGCCAAAGGTGAAAAAAATATCATCCAAAGAGAGAAATATCTCGTTCCAACTTATAAAAAGAAGGAAAATTCTCAACCAAAGGAGAAAAAGTTAGACCAAGTATAGTAACATCTCAACCAAACTTATGAAAACTAGGAAACTTTGTTAGCCAAATGGAAGAAACCTTAGGCAAGTAGGAAAAATATGTTAACCAAATGTTAAAAAATGTCGGCCAAATGCAGAAATAGTTCGGCCACACGTATGCAAACAAGGAAAGGTTGTTAGCCAGATAGGAAAAATATTAACCAAGTAAGAAAATTTGATAGCCAAATGTGAAAAAAATAGCACCCAAAGAGAGGAATATCTCATCCAAACTTATAAAAAGTAGGAAAATTCTCAACCAAATGAGAAAAAGTTACGCCAAATACAGAAATATCTCAACCAAACATATAAAAATAGGAAAATTGATAACTAAATGGGAAATATATTGACCAACTATGGAAATGTGTTACTCAAAGAGGAAAAAATAATGACCAAGTAACGAAATACATCGCTCAAACTTATGAAAACTAGGAAACTTTGTTAGCCAAACGGAAGAAACCTTGTTCAAGTAGGAAAATCTGTTAGCCAAATGTAAAAAATGTCGGCCAAATACAGAAATACCTCGTCCGCACGTATGCAAACTAGGAAAAGTTGTTAGCCAGATAGGAAAAATATTGCCGAAGTAAGAAAATTTGAGAGCCAAATATGAAAAAATATCATCCAAAGAGAGAAATATCTCGGCCAGACTTATAAAAAGTAGGAGAACTATTCGCCAAATGAGAAAAAGTTTGACCAAATACAGAAATACCTCAACAAAACATATATAAAATAGGAAAATTGATAACTAAACGGGAAATATATTAACCAACTAGGGAAATGTGTTACTCAAAGAGGAAAAAATAATGACCAAGTAACGAAATACATCGCTCAAACTTATGAAAACTAGGAAACTTTGTTAGCCAAATGGAAGAAACCTTAGGCAAGTAGGAAAAATATGTTAACCAAATGTTAAAAAATGTCGGCCAAATGCAGAAATAGTTCGGCCACACGTATGCAAACAAGGAAAGGTTGTTAGCCAGATAGGAAAAATATTAACCAAGTAAGAAAATTTGATAGCCAAATGTGAAAAAATAGCACCCAAAGAGAGGAATATCTCATCCAAACTTATAAAAAGTAGGAAAATTCTCAACCAAATGAGAAAAAGTTACGCCAAATACAGAAATATCTCAACCAAACATATAAAAAATAGGAAAATTGATAACTAAATGGGAAATATATTGACCAACTATGGAAATGTGTTACTCAAAGAGGAAAAAATAATGACCAAGTAACGAAATACATCGCTCAAACTTATGAAAACTAGGAAACTTTGTTAGCCAAACGGAAGAAACCTTGTTCAAGTAGGAAAATCTGTTAGCCAAATGTAAAAAATGTCGGCCAAATACAGAAATACCTCGTCCGCACGTATGCAAACTAGGAAAAGTTGTTAGCCAGATAGGAAAAATATTGCCGAAGTAAGAAAATTTGAGAGCCAAATATGAAAAAATATCATCCAAAGAGAGGAATATCTCGGCCAGACTTATAAAAAGTAGGAGAACTATTCGCCAAATGAGAAAAAAGTTTGACCAAATACAGAAATACCTCAACAAAACATATATAAAATAGGAAAATTGATAACTAAACGGGAAATATATTAACCAACTAGGGAAATGTGTTACTCAAAGAGGAAAAAATAATGACCAAGTAACGAAATACATCGCTCAAACTTATGAAAACTACGAAACTTTGTTAGCCAAATGGAAGAAACCTTGTTCAAGTAGGAAAATATGTTAACCAAATGTGAAAAATGTCGGACAAATGCAGAAATATTTCGGTCACATGTATGAAAACTAGGACAAGTTGTTACCCAGATAGGAAAAGTATTGGCCAAATAAGAAAATTTGATAGCCAAATGTGAAAAAATATCAGCCAAAGAGAGAAATATCTGATCCAAACTTATAAAAAGAAGGAAAATTCTCAACCAAATGAGAAAAAGTTAGATCAAATATAGTAACATCTCAACCAAACTTATGAAAACTAAGAAACTTTGTTAGCCAAAGAGAAAAAACCTTGGTCAAGTAGGAAACTCTGTCATCCAAATGTGAAAAATGTCCACCAAGTACAGAAATAACTTGGCCACACTTATGAAAACTACGAAAATTTGTTATCCAAATATGAAAAATATTCCCCAAGTAGGAAAATTTGAAAGCCAAATGTGAAAAATATCACCCAAAGAGATAAATATCTCGTCCAGACTTATAAAAAGTTGGAAAATTTGTCAACCAAATGGGGTAAAGTTAGACCAAATACAGAAACATCTTAACCACATTTATAAAAAAAAAAAAAAACGAGGGGAAAATATCGACCAAATACAGAAATAACTCAACCCAATTTATAAATAGGGCAACCAAGCTTATGAAACGTAGGAAAATGTGTTAACCACAAGGGGAAAATATGACACATGTAACGAAATATCTCATCCAAACTTATAAAAAGTAGGAAAATATATCAACCAAACACGAACAATGTCAGCCAAATACAGAAATTTCTCAACCAAACTCATGAAAAGTAGGAACAACTTGTTACCCAAATAGAAAAAATATTGGTCAAGTAAAGAAATAGCGTGGTCAAACCTATAAAAACGTACCAACATTTGTTAACACAACCTGGCCACTTGTTCTTGCAAACTTGTTCGCTGACTCAAACAATTTGTCCACTTGCTATTACAATCGGTCGACCTATCCTAGCAACTCACACACTTACCATAACAACTGTCCCTTTTCCCCAACAACATGTCCACCGACTCTCTCATATTATCGACTCGCCCTATCAACTTACCCACTGACTCTAACAACTTCCCCACATGGGCTCACAAAATTTCCACTTGTTATTACAACTTGTTGACAGCCTCGCCCAAATTACCACTTACTCTTACAAACTGTCCCAACTGCGCACACAAAGGTGTCCACTTGTGATTTCACGGCCTCCTCACCACATAGATAAGTAGTCCTTATAAAATACAAATGTATCCCGCAAGTCATACAGAAGTGTCCCCCATATTGTCATTAAAAAAAAAAAAATATTTGTGTGTAGGTAAGTTCATGTCTTTGACAGTTCATATTTTGTAAATTCATTTCTTCACCATAAGATTTGTGTAAGTTCACCCCCTCATCATAAATTTTGTTGTGTAAGTTCATGTCTTCGACAGTTCATGTTTTGCTAAGGCCTAGTTTTAGTAAAAGGGCAGAAGTCTATTGGGTAGAATTTCAACCTGAGTGGTCAATTACTAACACTGCCTGTGGACAGCTATTCTTACCCATGCGCTAAAGTTGAGAAAATGAACTTCCGTTGAATGGAAGCTACCACAGACTTGACTTATTAAACCCCTCTGGAAGAAGTAGCGGCAGCTTAACCAGGAAAAGATCGAATTAGTTATCCCCCCTTAGTCTGGGAATTATGAAAATATAGGCTCACACAAGCGATATTACTCATGACGTCATATAATCCAAAAATATAAAGGATAACAATTGTGGCTCTGCCAACTCAGAGGCGGACATGCAACATAATGTTTCAGCTTTCTCACATGCCTGTGCCAGTGGTCAAGCAGTGGTCAAGCAGTGGTCAAGTGAGAAAAATTTTAGTGAAAAGTAGTTGTAATGATATGGTGATGATCGTGAGGTGGTAAATTAGTGGTCAAGCAGTGGTCAAGCAGTGGTCAAGCAGTGGTCAAGTGCTGGTCAAGTGAGGAAAATTTTAGTTGAAAGTAGTTGTAATGATATGGTGATGATCATGAGGTGGTCAAGCAGTGGTCAAGAGGTGGTCAAGCGGCGGTCAAGCGGTGGTCAACTGGTCAAGTGACCACTTAAATTGTAGAGGAAGTTACGTGTAGTGACATGGTGGTGTTTAAAACGATCGCTGACGTGGTCAAAAGGTGGTCAAGTAGTGGTCAAGGGGTGGTCAAGTGCTCAAGTTACTCCTTAAATTGATGGGGAGAGTAAGTGTAGTGACACGATGATGATCAAGATGTGGTCAAGTAGTGGTCAAGTGGTGGTCAAGTCGTGGTCAAGTGGTCGAGTGAGCACATAAATTGCAGAGGAGAGTAGGTGTAGTGACATGGTGATGATCAACAGGTGGTCACGTTGTTAGGTCTAGAGGTTGGGGTGTCTCAGTCATGAAGTATCAAACTGTCTGCTGTGGGAAGGATGGTGCTGATCAGGGCGAGTAGATTCTAATACGTTTATCTCTATTGTCTACAATTGGCGTGGTTGTATAGTAATAATAGTAGAGTTGTTTCGTAGTAATATTACTCATCATCATCAAGAGTCATATTAGGTGGTATTTGTAATGATAGTAGTAGTAGTAGTAGTAGTAGTAGTAGTAGTAGTAGTAGTAGTAGTAGTAGCGGTGGTGGTGGTGGTGGTGGTAATAGTAGTAGTAGAATAGCGAGGGTGCTTGTTGTTTCACTAAGTATTTGTATATCGTATGTAGTATAAAGCTAGTTTGTGTTGTATGCCATGTAAGGTGTTACTGAAATATCTGTATTTTGTAGTTCTAAGAGATGATGACGCCATAACCCACCACGCTATAATCTTATTGATAGTGTCTCCAGTGCTGCGAAAAGGCTCATTGTGAGATATCGATCATTTCTCAAAGAGACAGCATCCGGGTGCATGCCCATTACGAGCAAACAACGATAAGGCAACGACAAGGCAAAATGGCGTCGAATATAGCGTAAAGTACACTACTTATGAGGTCATCGGTTGTCCGTTCCATCAAGGTCGACAAATAGGCGCTCACTAACTTCACAATACACTCACTCAAATAAACATATAGGATAATAAGGCACCGACCCAAACTAGGAAAATTTGTTAGTCGAACAGGATAAAATATTGCCCAAGTAGGGAAATGTGATAGCCAAATATGAAAAAATATAATCCAAAGAGACGAATAGCTCGTTCCAATTTATAAAAAGAAGGAAAATTCTCAACCAAATGAGAAAAAAGTTAGACCAAGTATAGTAACATCTCAACCAAACTTATGAAAAATAGGAAACTTTGTTAGCCAACGAGAATAAAAAACCTAGGTCAAGTAGGAAAAATATGTTAGCCAAATGTGAAAAATGTCGGCCAAATGCAGAAATAGTTCGGCCACACGTATGCAAACAAGGAAAGGTTGTTAGGCAGATAGGAAAAGTATTAACCAAATAGGACAATTTGATAGCCAAAGGTGAAAAAATATCACCCAAAAGAGAGGAATAGCTCATCCAGACTTATAAAAAGTAGGAGAACTATGTGCCAAATGAGAAAAAGTTAGACCAAATACAGAAATATCTCAACCAAACATATAAAAAATAGGAAAATTTATAACCAAACGGGAAATATATTGACCAACTAGGGACATGTGTTACGCAAAGAGGAAAAATAATAACCAAGTAACGAAAGACATCGCTCAAACTTATGAAAAGTAGGAACTTGTTAACCAAATGGAAGAAACCTAAGTCAAGAAGGAAAAATCTGTTAGCCTAATGGGAAAAATAGCAGCCAATACAGAAATAGTTTCGTCCACACATATGCAAACTAGGAAAAGTTGTTAGTCGAACAGGATAAAATATTGCCCAAGTAGGGAAATGTGATAGCCAAAGGTGAAAAAAATATCATCCAAAGAGAGAAATATCTCGTTCCAACTTATAAAAAGAGGAAAATTCTCAACCAAAGGAGAAAAAGTTAGACCAAGTATAGTAACATCTCAACCAAACTTATGAAAACTAGGAAACTTTGTTAGCCAAATGGAAGAAACCTTAGGCAATTAGGAAAAATATGTTAACCAAATGTTAAAAAATGTCGGCCAAATGCAGAAATAGTTCGGCCACACGTATGCAAACAAGGAAAGGTTGTTAGCCAGATAGGAAAAATATTAACCAAGTAAGAAAATTTGATAGCCAAATGTGAAAAAATAGCACCCAAAGAGAGGAATATCTCATCCAAACTTATAAAAAGTAGGAAAATTCTCAACCAAATGAGAAAAAGTTACGCCAAATACAGAAATATCTCAACCAAACATATAAAAAATAGGAAAATTGATAACTAAATGGGAAATATATTGACCAACTATGGAAATGTGTTACTCAAAGAGGAAAAAATAATGACCAAGTAACGAAATACATCGCTCAAACTTATGAAAACTAGGAAACTTTGTTAGCCAAACGGAAGAAACCTTGTTCAAGTAGGAAAATCTGTTAGCCAAATGTAAAAAATGTCGGCCAAATACAGAAATACCTCGTCCGCACGTATGCAAACTAGGAAAAGTTGTTAGCCAGATAGGAAAAATATTGCCGAAGTAAGAAAATTTGAGAGCCAAATATGAAAAAAATATCATCCAAAGAGAGAATATCTCGGCCAGACTTATAAAAAGTAGGAGAACTATTCGCCAAATGAGAAAAAGTTTGACCAAATACAGAAATACCTCAACAAAACATATATAAAATAGGAAAATTGATAACTAAACGGGAAATATATTAACCAATTAGGGAAATGTGTTACTCAAAAGAGGAAAAAATAATGACCAAGTAACGAAATACATCGCTCAAACTTATGAAAACTAGGAAACTTTGTTAGCCAAATGGAAGAAACCTTAGGCAAGTAGGAAAATATGTTAACCAAATGTGAAAAAATGTCGGACAAATGCAGAAATAGTTCGGTCACACTGTATGCAAAACTAGGACAAGGTTGTTAGCCAGATAGGAAAAAGTATTGGACCAAGTAAGAAAATTTGATAGCCAAATGTGAAAAAATATCAGCCCAAAGAGAGGAATATCTCATCCAAACTTATAAAAAGTAAGGAAAATTCTCAACCAAATGAGAAAAAGTTAGATAAAATATAGTAACATCTCAACCAAACTTATGAAAACTAAGAAACTTTGTTAGCCAAAGAAAAAAAACCTTTGGGTCAAGTAGGAAACTCTGTCATCCAAATGTAAAAAATGTCCACCAAGTACAAAAATAACTTGGCCACACTTATAAAAACTACGAAATTTGTTACCCAAAATATGAAAAATTCCCCAGTGGGAAAAATTTTGAAAGCCAATGTGAAAAATATCACCCAAAGAGATAAATATCTCGTCCAGACTTATAAAAGTTGGAAAATTTGTCAACCAATGGGGTAAAGTTAGACCAAATACAGAAACATCTTAACCACATTTAAAAAAAAAAAAAACGGGGGGAAAATATCGCCAAAAATACAGAATAACTAAACCCCAATTTATAAATGGGGAAACCCAAACTTATGAAACGTAGGAAATGTGTTAACCACAAGGGGAAAATATGACACATGTAACGAAATATCTCACCCAAAACTTATAAAAAGTAGGAAAATATATAAACCAACGCGAAAAATGTCACCCAAAATACGAAATTTCTCAACCAAACTCATGAAAAGTAGGAAAACTTTTCCCCAAAATAGAAAAAATATTGGTCAAGTAAAGAATAGCGTGGTCAAACCTAAAAAACGTCCAACATTTGTTAACACAACCTGGCCACTTGTTCTTGCAAACTTTTTCGCTGACTCAAACTTTTGTCCCTTGCTTTTACAATCGTCGCCTATCCTAGCACTCACACACTTACCATAACAACTGTCCCTTTTCCCCAAACAACATGTCCCCCGACTCTCTCATATTATCGACTCGCCCTATCAACTTACCCACTGACTCTAACAATTTCCCCCAGGGGCTCACAAAATTTCCACTTGTTATTACAACTTGTTGACAGCCTCCCCCAAAATTCCCCTTCTCTTACAAACTGTCCCAACTGCGCACACAAGGTGTCCACTTGTGATTTCACGGCCTCCTCACCCATAGTAATAGTCCTTATAAAATACAATGTATCCCGCAAGTCTACAAAAGTGTCCCCCATATTGTCTTTAAAAAAAAAAAAAAATTTTGTGTGGTAATCATGTCCCATATTTTGAAAATTCCCCCATAAATTTGT
>JACEFZ010017478.1:0-30520 GCA_014155875.1 Cepaea nemoralis | reverse complement strand
CTGGGGGACATACCAGGGAAACTTAGGGAAACCGCTGCCCGAGACATGGGACAACGGATACCCACGCAAACCTCAGGTCCTGTATGACATCACACTGATGTTGGACAACAGGATGTCTTCATCCGACATACAGGACTTCGCGCTGGAGTTCACAACCAGCGAACGCAAGCAAGCTATATAAGTTGTGATTTTCGCTATTCTTTTGGGTTAAGGTTATTAATTGTTCTATACTATTCTGTGATGTCAATACTATTTACAAACACTATGCACACACACACACACACACACACACACACACACACACACACACACACACACACACACACACACACACACACACACACACACACGCACGCACGCACACACACACACACAATATCATTATCATCTAGTGTCATGCCGGCTGGCGTAGGCGCTCATGACCCCCCACAGATCTCGGTCTTTGGTTTTCTGGACCAACTCCGTTGTTGATATTCCTCCATGCCACCGTCGCAATCCATCCAGCATCATTTCTCTTGGTCTGCCGCTGCCTCTTTTCCCCTCAATTTTTCCAGTTGTCATGATGTTCCCCAATGTCTCTCCTCTTATCACATGACCAAACACATCTTTTTGCCTCTTTCGTATTCTTGCATATAATATTCTAGTTTCATTAGCCTCTTTCAGGCAGTTGTTAGTTACTTTGCCAGTCCAAGGAATTCGCAAAATTCGTCTCAGGAACCACATTTCTGTCGCTTCTAATCTCTTCCTAATTTGTTCATTTACATTCCAAGATTCACATCCATACAGCAAAACAGGTTCTATATAGCACTTCAACACTCTCTTTCTTACATTCAACGATAGTGACTTATTGCATAAGATATTCTTCATTTTCTAAAATACAGCCTTTGCTTGCCCTATTCTGCTCTTAATCTCAGTTGTGCATCTTCCATCTGATGTTATAAATGTCCCTAGATATTTAAAACTATCCACTTGGTGAAGAATATTCCCTTCTATTTCTATTTCACATTTGGGTGCCACCCTTTTCGTTGATATCACCATTGTTATTGTTTTCTTGATATTCAAGGAAAGTCTTTTCTTTGCACTCTCTGTTACTACAATATCCAGCAATTGTTGCAGATCTTTTGCATTATCTGCCATCAATAGTGTGTCATCTGGATAGCGTGTATTGTTTATTTTATAACCTCCGAAGATTATTGCTGGCCTCACTTTGATCTCTTTTATTTATTACTTCGCTATAGATGGAGAAGAGATCCATTAACAAAACACATCCCTGGCGTACTCCGAGCCTTTTTTATTCACAATTTCCTTCTTTATTTCCCATTTTAATTGCTCCTACTTAGTTCCAGTAAATCTTTTTTTATTATTCTGAGATCTTTCCTATCAATGGTAATATCCTCCAACATTTTAATAAGTTCATCATGTTTTACTTTATCAAATTCCTTAGTATAATCTATGAAACACAAATATACGCCTGTCTTTGTCTCTATTGATCTTTCTAATAATGTCCGTAAAGTAATATTTATATGCGACAAAATGAAGCGTTACTTTTCGGAGGGACGCTATTTAGTGTTATCCTTTGGATTTCGTGTGATTTCCTATGGATTTCCTGTGAATAGTGTTTTCCTGTGGATTATGTGATGTTATTTTGTGTTCCTTTTATTGGAAGTTTTCAAAAGAAGCCACGGAAGGCAGGTGGTGGATGAAATTTTGAGGGCAGCCGACAGATATTTGTGGGTCATGGCCTCAAGCTTCACGACGGCAGGCAGAGGAACTCTTCTTGAGTCAATGGCTGCGGTCTCCGACCAGTAAGGTCACTGCCATAGAGGAAAGCAACGGCAAACTACCTCTTTAAAAGTGCCTAGTATATCATGATTCGCTTAAAGACTGATCATCGCAAGACAAGGACAGAGACGTTAAAATTAGCAACTTGGAACGTTAGGACGTTAAACAACGACGGAACATTAGAGAACATAAAACAAGAAATTGAAAGGGAAAAAATTAATATTTTAGGTATGTGCGAAACGAGATGGACAGGAGCAGGCATCAAGATAGAGGAAGATTTCAAGATTATTTATTCTGGAGGTGAAGATCGTCATAGAGGAGTGGCAATTATTTTGGACCGGAAAACAGCAAAATCTGTTCAAGGATATTGGGCCGTGTCGGACAGAGTTCTACTAGTTAAATTAAGTGGCAGACCTTTTAGCATAAATATTATTCAAGTATATGCCCCAACAGGAGAATCCAGTGAAGATAGTGTAGAAGAATTTTATAATGACATAGAGTCTGCCTTAAAGAAATGTAAAAATTCAGAAATAAACATCATAATAAGGGACTTCAATGCAAAAGTAGGAAATCAAGGGGATAGATACACAGTAGGAAACTATGGTTTAGGAGAGAGAAATGAAAGAGGATACAGACTCGTAGAGTGGGCAAAAGAACAGGAAATGATTGTAGGAAACACCTGGTTCAAGCAACACCCTAGAAGATTATGGACATGGAGGAGTCCTGATAGCAGGATTAGAAACCAGATTGACTACATTCTGATTAGCAGAAGATTTAGAAACGCATTAACAGTAGCAAAAACAGTTCCCAGTGCTGATTGTTATAGTGACCACAGATTACTCACAGGAACATTGAGGATAAAGTTGAAGAAAGTCAAGTATATAACAGGAAACACTAAATATGATTTGTGTACATTGAGTAATGACAAGGAAATACAAAACAAATTCAACATAGAAGTACAGAACAGATTTGAAATTTTGTCTGATCTAGAGATCCTATTCCAGGATGTGGATGATCAATGGGAAACGTTGAAGAATTCAATCAATGTGGCTGCAGAAACAACTATTCCAAAATTAAAGAAGGTGGGTCGTAAGAAATGGATGACTGAAGAAATTTTACACCTCATGGAAACAAGAAGACTCAACAAAAATAATTCTGTCAAATATGAAGAAATTCACAGACAAGTCAGAATATTATGTAAGGAGGCAAAAGAAGCATGGCTTGAGGAAAAGTGCTTAGAAATTGAAAACCAACACAACAGTCAAAATACCAAATTAGTGCACAAAAGAATTCAGGAACTTACTAATAAAAGAACAAGTACATCAACAGGGTGTCTAAAAACTGAAGATGGCAAAATCATAATAGAAAAAGACCAGATTCTACATGTATGGACAGATTATGTGAAACACCTTTATGATGATAACAGAGACGAACAGTATGATATTAGATTTAATAATGAAGGACCGCCAATTTTGGAGATGGAGGTTCGAAATGTTCTTAAGCATATGAAAGCTGGCAAGGCCCCCGGTGCAGATAACATCACAACAGAAATGATTAAAGCTTTAGAAGAATTTGGACTAGAGCAAGTCACCAGACTGCTGAACACATTATATGATACTGGAGATATACCTCCTGAATTATGTAACTCTGTATTTATTGCAATCCCAAAGAAATCAGGAACCTTGGAATGTGATCAACATAGAACAATTAGTATAATGAGTCACATCACAAAGATTTTGCTAAGAATTATCATGCAAAGAGTGAGGAAGAAGATACAACCTGAAATAGGGGAAGAACAATGCGGGTTTGTAGAAGGAAAGGGTACAGTAAATGCTGTGTATATGCTGCGAACAGTTATTGAACGTGCTATAGAAGTAAACAAGGATATACATCTTTGCTTTATTGACTATACAAAGGCTTTTGATAGAGTTAGACATGTCAGCATGGTGGATATGCTTGCAGATCTACAAATTGATGGGAAAGACATTAGACTTATAAAAAACATATATTGGAAACAACAAGCTGCAATAAGGATTGATAATGAAGTGGGACAGTATCAGCCAATTAAGAGAGGTGTTAGGCAGGGATGTGTGATGTCTCCAGATCTTTTTTCCCTATACAGTGAAAATATTTTCAGAAATGTAGAGGATATAAATGGAATCAGCATTGGAGGACGAAACATCAATAACATTAGATATGCAGATGATACAGTATTAATTGCAGACAATGCGCAGGACCTGCAACAATTAGTAGATGCGGTTGTTGTACACAGTGAGCAACTGGGGTTAGAATTAAATTGTAAAAAGACTCAGGTTATGGTCGTCACTAGGAAGGAAGAAGTGCCACAATGTAATATACAAGTAAATGGAAATATTCTTCAACAAGTGAATCGGTACAATTATCTTGGAACAGTCATAACATCTGATGGGAGATGCCTTGAAGAGATTAGAACAAGAATCGCCATGGCGAAAGTAGCCTTTAGCAAGATGAAAAACATTCTGACCAATAAAAAGATGTCAATTGAAACGAGAAAAAGAGTGTTGAGGGGATACATAGAGCCTGTTCTTTTGTATGGATGTGAAACTTGGACAATGAGCTGTCAAGCTGAAAAGCATCTGATGGCTGCAGAAATTTGGTTTCTGAGGAAAATGCAAAGAATACCATGGACAGACAGAAAAACCAATGACCAAGTACTACAGGAGACAAATGAACATCGTAAACTGATTAGAGAAATTACACGTAGACAGTCAAAATTTTTTGGACATGTTATGAGAAGAAATGGATTGGAGAACTTAGTGAAAACTGGCAAGATCGAAGGGAACAGACCAAGAGGAAGACCGAGAGGAAAATACCTGGATGGCTTGGCCACATGGCATGGACGAGACAGGAACACTGAGCTGATCTACGACTCTGGTGATCGAGTGAAATGGCGAGTCATGACCTCCCACGCTTTCCGGTATGGCACATGATTGATTGATTGATTGAATGTATATATTCCATTGTTTGTACCCTTTCCATCCATACTGTTCTTCACCAAATTCCATTTTTATTTTCTTTCTTGTTCTTCTTATTATAATTCTGAGTAGAAGCTTAGTGACATGGTTTATGAGGTTAATCGTACGAAAATCTTCTCATTCAATTGCCTCTGGTCTTTTTGGTATAACTATAAATACAGATTTCAGCATATCGCTGGGTAAATATCCACTGCTGTAAACATCATTCAACATTTTGGTTTATATATCTACACTCTATATACAAACACTTAATACAACCACTAAGAATTGCCAAACAAAGAATTTCAGACACAAACAACTGTGTATCTTCTTCCAATGTTAATCTATATATATAAAATAAAATGTCTGTCTGTCTGTCTGTCTGTCTGTATGTCCTTTATGCGTTCGCGAACGTTCCATCTGATTGAGATGAAATTTTCTACACGTCTTCCTCCCATTCCCGTGCCGCCAACTGTCATAGTTTGTTAGTGTAAAACCAGTTATTTACTTAATATTATTTAATATTGTAATTTACAATATAATGTATATATAGCGAGGGGACATAACTTCTAATAGCATTGCTATATATGTAAAATTGTTGCATATTTCTCAGATAGGTGGACCTTTTCGATACATTTATCTAGAGGCATATACGTTATAATCCTCCTCCTCCCCCATCCTCTTCCTCCTCCCCCTCCTCACCCCTCCTCCTCCAACTCCTCCTCCTCCTCACCCTTCCTTCCCCTCCTCCCCCTCTTCCTCCCCCTCCTCCTTCTCCCCCTCCTCCTCCACTCCTCCTCCTCTCCTCCTCCTCCCCCTCTTCTCTCCTCCTCTTCCCTCCTCATCCTCCTTCTCCTCCTCCTCCTCCCACTTCTCCTCCTCCTCCCCTACTCCTCCTCCTCCCCCTCCTCCTCCTCCTCCCCCACCTCCTCCCCTCCTCCTCCCCTCCTCCTCCTCCCCCTCCTCCTTCTCCCCCATCCTACTCCTATTCCCCCTCCTCCCCCTCCTCCGCCTCCTCCTCCTCCCCCTCCTCCCCTCCTCCTCCTCCCCCTCCTCCTCCCCTCCTCCTCCCCCTTCTCCTCCCCTCCTCCCCTCCTCTTCCCCTCATCCCCCTCCTCTTCCTCCCCTTCCACCGCCCCCTCCTCCCCCCTCCTCCCTTCTTCTCCTCCTCCTCCTCCTCCCCCTCCTGCTCCTCCTTCTTTTTCTTCTGCTGCGTTATAATATATAATGATAAAATCTTTAAGGCATTTTCAAAGTTTTCATAAAAATAATGCATCAATTTTAAATACATGAAAATTTTCTAACTCATTTTTTAAATTTCTCTTCGACGTCTATACAGTCATCCCAGCATTTATGGCGTTTTCGTGATATCTTGGTAAGTTCAGTAGTTTCAGATTGCCCTATTTAGTCATTGGGATGAAGATTGTTCTCTTCCAATCTGTTCGCCATATTTCCGGTAACGGGAACTGGAGCTTATATGACTTCTTATATGAATTAAATGAGACGCTCCCTGCCAGGGTCTGGGTGAAGTCGGGCCGGGTCGTCTTGTTTGGGAACGGGAACGGAAGCAGGGGCCGAATATGAATTAAAAGAGACGCTCCCCGCCAGGAGCTGGGCGAAGTCGGGCCGGGTCGTCTTTTTTGGGAACGGGAGCAGGGGCTGAATATGAATTAAATGAGACGCTCCCCACCAGGAGCTGGGCTGAAGCCGGCCCGGGCCGGGTCGTCTTTTTTTTTGGGGGGGGGAGGAACGGGAACGGGAGCAGGGGCCGAATATGAATTAAATGATACGCTCCTCGCTTTGGGAATGGGAACGGGAGCAGGGGTCGAATATGAATTAAATGAGATGCTCCCCGCCAGGGGCTTGGCGAAGCCTGGCCGGGTCAGACAGACAGACAGACAGACAGACAAACAGACAGACAGACAGACAGACAGGCAGTCGGGAACGGGAACGGGAGCTTAACTGACTACTAGATAGATAGATCCCCACCAGGGACTGGGCGAAGCCGGGCCGGGTCAGATAGATAGATAGATAGATAGATAGACAGACAGACAGACAGACAGACAGATAGATAGATAGATAGATAGCTAGATAGATAGATAGATAGATAGATAAATAGATAGATAAATAGATAGATAGATAGATAGATAGATAGATAGATAGATAGATAGATAGACAGACAGACAGACAGACAGATAGATAGATAGATAGATAGATAGATAAATAGATAGATAGATAGATAGATAGATAGATAGATAGATAGATAAATAGATAGATAGATAGATAAGATAGATAGATAGATAGATAGATAGATAGATAGATAGATAGATAGATAGATAGATAGATAGATAGATCACCGCCAAGGACTGGGCGAAGCCGGGCCTGGTCTGCTAGTAAATTATATGTGAAAAATAAAACATGACGATGACAAACATTAAACCTATGGATTCAAAAAGAACTTAGTTATTACGCGGTAGAATGAGAGATTGTATTATTTGTTCATTTCCTGTGGCACTTTTCTCCCGCCAGTTCACTTCAAAGACTGTTTCCCGCCTTTGCACTCTGTCCCTTTATGATTATGACCTTGTAACGTTGACCTATTGCAGACTCCGTGACTCTCTATGCATACAGAACAAAGGGGGTGAGGGATAGTGCCACAGGATGTACTCCAAAATACCCCCAATGAATATCGGGTACGGGTATTCTTAAGTTGTCTGGTTTTCGGCCTCCTTATTTGTCAAGAAAATATGAAAATCACTTCAGTCAACTAAACGTCGCGGCAAGAACACGACGCCATGAGCCGGAGAAAAAGTTCAACAACCCTCGGCCAAACTGTTGTGAACATGGACGAGAGGCGAAGATGTCTTGTTGCTGTTGATGGCAGCCATGATTCTGACTACGCGCTTGACTGTAAGTAGTTCTTCGCCATGATTACACCACTAACACACTTGATTGTTTGGTTGTACTGTAGGTGATGTGGTCGTCGATGTTTACACCACTAACATACCTGACTGATTGGTTGTACTGTAGGTGATATGGTCGTAGGTATGTATTGGTTAGCACTCTCGCCTGTTAACATATCAATCGTGGGTTGGTTCTCCGGTAGAGGCGAGAGTGAGTTGTGTACGAATATAACTGCCTTATCTCTAACCACTCCAAACCTCTTACCACTGTATTACATATAACCTATTATTTACATCTAATCACAGAGTGACTTCTACCACGGAGTTATCTCTACCCAATATTTTACCGTTAACCCATGCCTGACTTCTTACCACTAAGTTATCTCTACACTATATGTTACCGCTAACCTATGTCTGACTAACCACTAAATTATCTCTACCTTATATTTTACCGCTAACGCATGCCTGACTTATAACCACTAAGTTATCTCTACCCTATATTTTACCACTAAACTATGTTTGACTTCTAATCGCTAAGTTGTCTCTGTCGTATATTTGACCGCTAACCCACGTTGTCCTTCTAAAATATATTTTACCTACGACATATTCTTCTGTATATCCAAAATCTCCAGGGCCTTTAGTCAACTTTCTAATTGCTTCCGCGTCATACAATAGTGTTGAATACACATATCATTTGACAATTCTTATTTTTAATGCATTGTTAATCTCTCTGGATGATAATTGTACATTCTTAGGATAGCTAAACAAAATTATTTGCATGTCCTTTACAGGGCATTTAAGACAAGCTTATCATTTATTGGCTGTAGGTGATTTACTAGGCAATGTTAGTTTAGTAGTTTACCGTTGCTTTCTGAACGGCCGACGCCTCATACCATAGGAAAACAACGCAAAGCGGTTTACTTTCAAATCGCTCAAGGCAGATCTCGAACCCTGGGCTTGCTATGTCGGAGAATGGTGAAACCGTTTTCATGATTGCCCAAGCCACAGCGCCGATTAACAATAAAGCCAATGACTCTTTGTGACGTATTGAGTATATGGTGCTAGCCTCACATGTGTTCTGCAGACAAGTGGTGCTTGAAGGGAGGTGTAGTCACAGCCACGCCGGCCGCCTTGTTCTGAATTTGGTTTAACAATTAGCAAAAAGAAGACACAGATTATGTCACAAGGTGCACATAGGGTACCATCGATCTTTATTGACGACGCCGAACTGGAGATATTAGACTGTTTTACATATCTAGGGTCAAAGGTACATACAAAATTATCCATAGAACAGGAAACCAACATGAGGATTGGTAGGGTAGCAACAACAATGAACAGGTTAACAAACAGAATCTGGGAGAACAGGAAGCTTACTGCCAAAACAAAAGTCCTGGTCTATCAAGCCTGTGTCCTTAGTACTCTTCTTTATGGAAGTGAAGCGTGGTCAACTTACTCACACCAAGAGAAACGTTTAAACAGCTTTCATATGCGGTGTCTGCGAAGAATTCTTGGTATTTAGTGGCAAGACAAAATCACAAATACTGAAGTATTGGAAAGATCAGGTTGTGTGACGGTTTTTATCCATGCTCAGTCTTCGTAGACGTAGATGGATAGGACATATTAGAAGGATGGATGATGATAGAATACCAAAGGACATCTTTTTTGGTGAATTACAGATGGGTAGGAGATCTCAGGGTCGGCCTCTACTACTTAGCACAGAGGGTACTACTACTTCCTCACTGCAGTGAATAAGTTACTCCATTGTCATAGTCAGGTTTATTGAAGTGGAGAATAATAGAGACGGACAAGGTTATGTACATAGTTCGGATCTACATAGACGCAACGGCCTCGATTACAGAGCGCCGCATCGCTCTCGGTCGGGTATGTTAATTCAACCATCGGTTACGCACGATCGCTTTGGGCCGGACATGCCACATAACGGTCGGTCGGACAGGCCTAATAATCAGTCGGTTGGCTAGACATACGCACGATTGGACACGCATGGTCACTCTAGCGGACGGGCATGTAAACAAGCAGTGACATCAGGCATCATAAATACTTTCTATCAACCGCTATCCAGTAAATATAAAACATTTCTGCCTATGTGGAATAGCACGGGCATCTTCACCCAGCAAGTACTTACCTGCACATCGCAATGAAATAACACCACATTGTTTCCCGGAATATAACCACCACTGATATAAGACATAAGTTACAATCCTATTCTAGCTAAGTGTGACAAGACTGCCGGGGCATGGACTGGTTTGCCTCGATAGATACTATCTCCAGCCTTTGCTCCAACCACCTCAATAGCACTCTACATCTACCAGGCCCCACACAAGCCGGGACAGCTGCACCTCCCCTCCCTCACCTAGGGTTCCCTACCCCAAGGGGGCTCGGACAAGACATCAGTCATATCACTGCACAAAGTCATAGCTAAGAGAACAAAAATTTAATTCTGAACTTAGTCAACCACAACACAGAGAAGGATGGCTGAAAGCCAGACTAGAAGAGACTATGTACAAGAGCACATATGCAGATGAGTATTCTTCATCATGGAGGCGGACGATAGCTCGTGCGGTTGTCCAGTCGTGGTAGCGACTCACCCAGGCTCCTCCAGTGGACCGGAACTCCAAGGTCTGCTGCCTCTCCAAAGTTCCCTCTTCACACAGAGAACCAATCACGGGCTGATCAAGCGCAGTACCACTGCCTGACTGACACTGCACCGATGAACAAGGATCCTTCCTTGCTGTCGTACTATTTCACTCGTCACACTCCTGATGAAGTCTGGGCCGACCCTAGAACATTAGCGGTCTCCCACTTGCAGAAAAGTACATGTAGCACCGTATCAAAATACACAAGAGCCTGGTCACTCTTCTATCTCATAAGTGACCCACACACTGATATGTCACCTACAAAATGAGCGGTTGCTCCACATGAACACAAAATGTCACTGGCAAAGTCTATCAGGTGACTAAACACTTCACCTTATTTCCATGTCCTTGGATCAATAGATCTTCACACAGTCTCATGTAAGTACCCTGATCGATGGGTATCAATCACAACTTAGCATACACTGTCAACAGTTCACCACGTTGGAATGAGGTAGCTCCCTACCTTAACAAACAGGTCAACAGTTCACCACGTTGGAATGAGGTAGCTCCCTACCTTAACAAACATGTCACTCTGGTGTTCCCACCACTTATGTAATCAATGTCTTAGGTCACTGGACCACCTGTTGGCTTCAAAAAGGTAAACCAATGTAGAAACACTATTCAAGCATAAATAATACACGGTGTCCCATGACAACCCAGCCGGGCCGGAAGCATAACAGAGTCCATGATGACCGGTAACAATGATCACTTTGCTCAACTTGAAAGTTCATGACCTTGCAATCACCAAGGTTTACACTGAGTTTGAATTTCACCAGTGCTTCACTGGCTAGAATCACCAGACGTTTCAGTGTTGGATCCCCTCGGGATCGTATGACACTCGTCGGACTCTTGGCGGAGGTCCTAACCTAGACCTACCGACATCTTCAGCACTCAGCTCCTTCCAACATTGATCTCGCAGAATCAGAAGACCACTCCCAGTATGGCCTCAATCAACTTCTTGATAGGCACTGGAATGAGTGGGCCCATAGAGCTCATGGTGAAGCTCTTGAATCTTCTTCAGTATAGCAATAACAGATCCTGTGATTTAACAATCACAAACTTGACTGCAGATGTCCGCTCTGGCCGCGCACATTGACATCAATATTACAGCAGCCCTGTGGCTGTGATCTGTCTTACGCTGAGGTCCGGCTGGCGACTCATCACGACTAACTCAAAGCGCCTTCAACTTGCCTACACGGGCCGCGTGAATTCCATGATTCATGGAGAAAACCAGAGTCACGATAAGTTCTACCAACCCGTGCTGCATGAAGCACTCGTGAACCTAGAGATCTTGACCACGTACGCACTTGGGGAACATTCTAGATTTCTCTATAAATAACTAGAATAGAGCCGCCCCACACTACTTTTCTAGGGAAATCCCCTATTAATTGGTATTAATTTCAAGGGAGACCAACGCATCGCACTCCCTTCAAAGGGATATTATGCAGAGATCTGCCGATCTGTAGGCGTTTCGTCACATAGGCCCCCACTTAAGCACTTAAGATGATCGACCCGGTCGAACTCACTAGACAAAGGTCGGTCTGAACTCTGAACCTCTACTCTATCAAGATTGGATTGCCAGGAAAGGACGTTCCATAACGTTCACTTTCCCTGGGGAGATCCACCAGAATGGTATGGATGCTGGATCACCAACCACCGCCTCAAACATACGTTATCTCCAGCGATTAGGCCCGAAACGTAACGGCCTGGTGATTGGCTTACAGGATCTGTCTACACTGGGCTGTTCCGCATCCACCTGGTGTAGGCCATCGGTTACTTTACTGAAGGATTCGTTCGTCCCTTCCGACAATAGGAATTCTTCCTATCCCGACTAGGCATCACCCTCGTGGACTGTTCGCGGATGTCGACCGAAATGAATGGTCGCTTACTCCAGGTTCGTCTGGAGTACCCTTGCTCCTGCCTTCTCTCCCGCGAGTAAGGACAGTGAGCCTGTCGGCGTATCGAGTCACCCGACGATCCCGTCCTGCCAGATGTGACTTCGCCTGTCCGACCTCGATTCCCAGTGTGCTTAACACCATGGGCCTCTTCCCGACAGAGCCTGTTCGCCCTATCTACGGTTGAACAGCTCAGGAGACCGCAGACCCTCCCCACATGGATGTACTGCGTAGGACTGAGTCTTCCTCGCCCTCGTCTGGACCCAGAACCGAATCTAGCGCGATGGTAGTCGCACTACCTTTCTGGAGAAACTACCTCGGACCTCTCCAAATTCTGAAGGAGAGTACAATGGAACTTACGCAATTCCCCGCGGACCTTCACCTCATACGTGGATCGGGACCTTATCCGTTCCACAGGAAAAGGGCCCTGCCATCCGAGTTCGAATTCCGCCCCCTCGATTGGGAGAAGCGCGAGAACCCTATCTCCAATCTGCAGAGATAAACCGTTTCTGGTCATGTGCTTTGGTGCTGCCATACAACACGTTGGGCGCGACCGGATATATCTCCGCACGTCGCCTGTCATTCCAGGCCAGTGGTAGTGGCTGGAAAGACACTGGACTGTTGTCCCCACATCCTTATGTCCGGTTAAGGATAAGGTATGCACTCTATGTATCAAGCGGGATCTGTAGTCAGTAGGGACTACCATCTGACCGTACTGGCTATCTCCTTGCCCGGCTCTCCGATAAAGCAACCGGTTTTCTACATAGAACTGACCCGAAGTTGGCGGGTCAGAGCTTTAGGACACCTCCAGTAAGTAAGGACGCAAAGTCTGGTCCCTACTTTGAGCACTGCTCACCAACCTCGCAAGAGAATGGTCTATCACCTTACCACACTGCCTTTCTCCATCCTTAGCCCTGGCCTGCCTAGCGCTCACTAGACAATGTTCCCTGGGGTCCCCCAGGAATACATGCGGACGACCGAGGATCAAAGGGTAAATAGGATCAGGCAGCACAGCCGCCTTGATGCTACCAGTAACATGCCTGCACCGAATGTCAATCCGAGCAATCGGCAAGTCCATAGCTACGGAGCTCTTCATGGCCAGCTGGAATTCTCTTGTCTCGCCGGTGAGCTGCCCTGGAGCTCACAAGGTGGGATGAGATTACAGGCTTCAAACTGCAATCCTGTATCGTATAGACATTCCACCTGCTTCCCATTCACCTCTATCGTTTCGACCACAGGTGATTTCTCAGACTTTGGTTTCTCCCGACCCTTAGGTGTGGTCTCGCTAGGTCTACCCCTATTAGAGGCGAGACACGCAAAGTGCAAGTCCTTTGGCTTCCTCAGACAATCTACAGTATTATGGGAAGGAGACTTACAGTACTTACACCACCTCTTACTCCACTTCCGTTTTGGGGAGGCGGGAGGGCTTTGCTTATCGGGTTTCTTACCAGAGTCTTTTACCACAGGATCTGCTACATTGGATGATTCTTTGGGACCTTTGGTCTTGGGCTTCTGATCAAGCCCCTTCTGCCTTTTCTGTGAATCAGTCTGACTGGAATCCCCAGTCTCACCATAGACTTCCACATACATTTCAGCTAACTTATTTACTATGTCTAGCCTTTCCGCCCCATTTTCCCCTAAGAAATTCCTTAAAGGCTTGGACATCTGCATTTTCATTTGATCCATCACCATCAACTCTCTCAGACTCTCATAATCCTCTTTGAAATTGGCCAACGCCATCCATTTCAACAGGTATGAGTTCAGCCTCACACTATAGGCCGAGAACATCTCACCTGGTTCTCTCTTGGAAGTTCTGAACCTCCGCCTGTAAGCATGGGCTGTCATTTCGAATCTTTTCAAAAGAGCCGATTTCAGGGTTGGATAATCATTTTCCATCCCTGGGGGAAGACGCGCATACACTTCGTACGCGGTGCCACGGAGTCCTTGTGAAAGCTTACGATTCCAACGCTCAGGCTCTAAGCCCATAGCTTTACACATTGCCTCGAAACTTCTCTAAGAATTGATCTATCTTCTCTTGGTCCGGTTCAAATGGTGGAAACGGCCATTTCATAGCATGGTAGGCTGGTCTGCTGGCTACTGATGAGCTAGGTAAAGCTACTCCACCTACTGCTCCCTCAGAATCACCAACAGATTTAGCCTCTATCTACCTCAAGTTGCTTCATACGGAACTCATGTTCCTTTTCCAATTTCCTAGCTTCTAATTTCTTAGACTCTAGGTCAGCTGCAAGTTTTTGTGACTGTTGGTCTGCCACCAACTTTTGCTCTTCAAGTGCTAACTTTCGAGCCTCAAGCTCAATTTCTGACTTTCTTCGCTCCCTCTCTTCTGCTCTGAAGTTTCTCTCTACTTCCAGTACATAGGCTTTGAACTCCTCACCTTCCAATCCCATCTCAGTTGCAGATGCCCGCACCTTAGCTAAATCTAAAGTACGAAGTAGCCATGCTTAGTGTAACTTAGTATCAGTAATAGATATGCAATACCCAATCACAATGCTAACTGTACTCCAACCAACACTGTAACTATGTATCTATACTAACTTAACTAAATGTCTGTCCACGTCGAAGAGAAAGGTATCAGTAGCCCTACTCGTCAAGTAGACAATAGGTATAGGACAGATGACACTATAACCTATTCCTACGAGATGTCAGAACAAAGAGAAGATCCCGGACGGGCCCCCACTCTATCTTGTGACAAGACCGCCGGGGCTTGGTCTGGTTTGCCACGATAGATACTTATCCCCAGCCTTTGCTCCAACCACCTCAATAGCACTCTACATCTACCAGGCCCCACACAAGCCGGGACAGCTGCACCTCCCCTCCCTCACCTAGGGTTCCCTACCCCAAGGGGGCTCGGACAAGACATCAGTCATATCACTGCACAAAGTCATAGCTAAGAGAACAAAACTTTAATTCTGAACTTAGTCAACCACAACACAGAGAAGGATGGCTGAAAGCCAGACTAGAAGAGACTATGTACAAGAGCACATATGCAGATGAGGATTCTTCATCATGGAGGCGGACGATAGCTCGTGCGGTTGTCCAGTCGTGGTAGCGACTCACCCAGGCTCCTCCAGTGGACCGGAACTCCAAGGTCTGCTGCCTCTCCAAAGTTCCCTCTTCACACAGAGAACCAATCACGGACTGATCAAGCGCAGTACCACTGCCTGGCCGACACTGCACCGATGAACAAGGATCCTTCCTTGCTGTCGTACTATTTCACTCGTCACACTCCTGATGAAGTCTGGGCCGACCCTAGAACATTAGCGGTCTCCCACTTGCAGAAAAGTACATGTAGCACCGTATCAAAATACACAAGAGCCTGGTCACTCTTCTATCTCATAAGTGACCCACACACTGATATGTCACCTACAAAATGAGCGGTTGCTCCACATGAACACAAAATGTCACTGGCAAAGTCTATCAGGTGACTAAACACTTCACCTTATTTCCATGTCCTTGGACAAATAGATCTTCACACAGTATCATATAAGTACCCTGATCGATGGGTATCAATCACAACTTAGCATACACTGTCAACAGTTCACCACGTTGGAATGAGGTAGCTCCCTACCTTCACAAACATGTCAGTTCACCACGTTGGAATGAGGTAGCTCCCTACCTTCACACACATGTCACTCTAGTGTTCCCACCAATTAGGTAATCAATGTCTTAGGTCACTGGACCACCTGTTGGCTTCAAAAAGGTAAACCAATGTAGAAACACTATTCAAGCATAAATAATACACGGTGTCCCATGACAACCCAGCAGGGCCGGAAGCATAACAGAGTCCATGATGACCGGTAACAATGATCACTTTGCTCAACTTGAAAGTTCATGACCTTGCAATCACCAAGGTTTACCCTGAGTTTGAATTTTGTAACAAGCTACGTGGAGGGTCCCAAATAGCCCTGTCACAATATTTCAAAATTATTCTCTTTATATAGCCCTGGCTGGGATAGGTCTTTACCTGCCAACCCTCCTCCGTTTTCCCCGGACTCACTGTCACTCTTTCTTTCGACCTAAGGACCTATTTCTTGCAATGTTCTTCTGGCTGACCCATATATATAACACAGTGATCGTTGGAATAAACTAAAACTTGATTTATTAAATCAATAAAGGACAGCACAGGAAAACATCAAGGCAGTTAACACAGATAGTTCTAAACAGACACAACACTGATAAAGTTCAGGCACAGAGCCTCAGGTAGCCAGATTCACAGACCCAGCTTCATACACTGTCCGATCCGTCCAAACACAGCTCACCGAGTGTGCAAGAATCTCCTTCCTTCCAGGTAATTGGTTGTACGTACAACAGCCTTCTGTAGACCAAACTTCCAGGTTTCCATGGACCACAGTCTTTTTAGTAAACAAATGTTCTAGGGAAGTGCCATGTAATCACCTGTCATAATGTCAGGTAGGAAATAATGTCCTGGAGAATAGTTCTCATATAATAATGGGTGTGTCTGAGTGATTGGCGGGGTCCAGCCAATAATACAAAAGGACTCAATCCAAACGTATCGAGATGACTGGTGATGTGTCAGTACAGCTGATGGTCATTCTTTCAAGGTCAGCAGTGGCTCTATCTTGTAGAGATCATATTCTTAAAACAGGCATGGCCCAAACCTTGCCATGGCATAATCATAACCTGCTTTCTGCGTAGAGCCCTGTCGAGACCTTCAGCTCTGTTCATACTTTCAAAAGAAGGACCCTGGAAAGGACAAACATTCGAGTGAGGGATCAAGCTGACTCAAGCACCACACATTATTTATGCATTTCAGCTTACCAACACCAGTTTATCAGTGGCTTGCTTGAATGCGTCGGACATGTCAGGTAGCCCCTGTATTGGCTACGTCCTGGCTTGCATAGACCTCCAATCTGTAGACGTCCGGTCGGCTATACTATGCACCCTGTTACATACACGAATCACTCTCCTCACTCATACCCTGCCTTTATTATTATTGGGCACATTCATTTCCCAGCTTCTTTCTCCCTTGCAAACCATGCCTTTCTCGCAACCAAGATCTTGTGGTGTGGTGCGCCTAGTAATCTGTGTGTTTCTCCCCGTTAAGTGGGGTTATATGGCACACCGTGTAGTTCCCCATTCAAAGAAGATACCAACCCTCCCGGCCGCCGCTCTCGACTGAGCTGTCGCCCCAATGTACCGGCATTGCCCTGCACAAGCCATAGGGTAGATAAGTTCAGGTTCTCTCAGTGAGATAGAGGAGTCCATTATCCTCCCGACATCATCCTATCAAGTGACAGACGAAAGAGATAGTCCTGTGGCTAGCATCCCCTGGCTCAAGAAGATAGATTATAGATTGGTGGACCCCATCCCCGTAGCTATCTAATGTGCCTATATTTAAAAGAGAGATGCTACTAAGTAACGGTAAGCCGTAGGAATCAAGATATCACTCGTCTATCAGCTGCCAAGAACAAGCGATATCATTTGGTAACACTTATTCTTCAGATGTGTTCCCTTGTCATGCCAAGATCAAGACGCGTAGCCAGATCGGCTAACGGTCACCCCCTCCCAACATGGCAAGACTGCTGTTTTGCTATATCCTCTCAGTCGTTAAGACAATAGATATTTATAGGCCAAGCTTTGCCTGGACCAACGAAAACCCAAATTTACCTTTACACCACTTCAGTAGTATGTTGCATCTCTGTCGTAATCTTTAACTCACTGGACAGGCTGCAACTATCAAACGGTAGGTGTTGGCACGGCCATCAATTGACCAGCCGCTGCACCAGTGCACATTTGACGCAAGGCGCTCCTTCGGGACTACCCGAAAGGAAAGACAAATATATACTCGCTCCATGTAAAGATTGTGGTATGAAGATAACCCAAAGAACCATCTTTCATTGAGAATTGAGCGAACAAGAGAACTGAGAGCTTCCGAAAGCCGTTTCCCCCGGTTTACCAAGAATAAAAGAATGCATAAGGACATGGGAAACTTTTCAAAACCCTTTGGAGGAAAGCGTTGACCAAACTTGGTTGAACATCAAGAATACACTTCAATCTACCGCAGAAGAATGTCTCGGTGTGTCAACCACGCATAGAAAGAACAGATGGTTCAATCAAAAATGTGAAGAAGCAGTCACTAAGAAGAAGAATGCCAGACATGTATGGTTAAATGACATCAATAACATCCAAAAGGAAGAGCATTATAGAAATGAATGTAAAGAGGCTACAAAAATAGTCAGACAGCAGAAGCGAGAATATATGAGTAATATAATCAAAGATATGGAAACTAATCACCAGAAAAATGAATCCAGAAAGTTTTTTAAAGTACTGAAGTCAATGAAACGAGGGCACCAACAAAACACATATGGTTTAAAAGACAAAAATGGGAATATGATAAATACCAATGAAGAAATGTGCAACACATGGAAAGAATATTTTATTGAATTACTAAATTGTGAAGCTCCAAGTAACATTTTCCCACAGGAAGAGGTTCTAACATGCGAACCACAAATTGAAGAACCTACATTTGAAGAAATCCTATATGTAATCACACGACTTAAAAACAATAAGGCAACTGGGACTGATGGAATTGCTGCTGAATTTATAAAGGCAGGTGGCCATGCATTACATCTAAAGCTATACGAACTAATAATAAAAATCTGGAGGACAGAAGAATTACCCCATGACTGGAAAGAGTCATTATTGATACCTATCTTTAAGAAAGGAGACAAGTTCCAATGTGGAAATTATAGAGGAATATCACTACTGTCCACAAGCTATAAGATACTATCCGCAGTATTACTAAATAGACTAAAACCATATTCAGAAGACATATTAGGTGACTACCAGGCGGGTTTTAGACAAAACAGATCAACAATAGATCAGATATTTATCTTACGACAAATAGCCGAGAAACATTGGGAATATAAAAGAGATCTCCATAACATTTTTGTGGATTTTAAAAAGGCTTATGATAGTGTCCATAGGAATAGTCTATGGAATGTTATGCAGGAATTTGGAATACCAAGGAAGTTAATTAACATGACCAAACTATGCATGGAAGATACTTATAATATAGTAACATATAAAGGCAGGAAATCAGACCCCTTCCAAATAACATCTGGCTTGAAACAGGGTGATGCACTATCGCCGCTACTCTTCAATCTGGCTCTAGAGAAAGTTGTAAGGAAGGTAAAGGAGGAATGTGATATTGGAGGAACATCCAAGCTGCTTGGTTATGCAGATGATATAGATATTATAGGGCAAAGTGAACAAAAGACATTAGAAATATTGACTCACTTAAAGGAAAAAGCCCAACAGATGGGGCTGGTTATCAACCAAGATAAGACAGAATATATGGTAATTTCAAGAGACGGAATGGCTAAAAACTCTGGCCACATACAAATAGATAATATGACCATTAAAAGAACGGAAACATACAAATACCTGGGTACAATCTTCAACTGCTCCAACATCATAAGGGAAGAAATACAAACTAGAATCAACTCTGGAAATAAGATATACTATGCACTACAACATCTACTAAAATCAAAGGCGCTATCTCGTAACACCAAAATCACAATATACAAAACACTGATCAGACCAGTTGTGCTGTATGGCTCTGAAACCTGGAGTACAACGAAAGGAGACGAAGCCTTGTTACAAACCTTTGAGAACAAAATTTTAAGACGCATCTTTGGACCCATTAGGGATACACAAAGTGGAGAGTGGAAAAGAAGAAGTAACAAAGACATTTATGATTTGTTTAAGTCCCCGCTAATCACTGGTATCATGAAGGCTAATAGACTACAATGGCTGGGGCATATAGAAAGAATGGAAGATAATAGGGAAACAAAACTCGCTTACACTCAGGAAATAAATGACCGTAGACCCCGAGGTAGACCAAGAAGGCGGTGGAGAGATAATATACATACAGACCTACAAGCACTTGGAATCAACGACTGGCAAGAGAAGGTCCACCAGAGAGACGAATGGAGACAGATTGTATTTGCAGCAAAGAACCTCAATGGCTCGGAATGCTGAAGAAGAAGAAGAAGATAAGGACATGGGCCACTGGCGTTTCGCTACAAATTTCACCAGTGCTTCACTGGCTAGAATCACCAGACGTTTCAGTGTTGGATCCCCTCGGGATCGTATGACACTCGTCGGACTCTTGGCGGAGGTCCTAACCGAGACCTACCGACATCTTCAGCACTCAGCTCCTTCCAACATTGATCTCACAGAATCAGAAGACCACTCCCAGTATGGCCTCAATCAACTTCTTGATAGGCACTGGAATGAGTGGGCCCATAGAGCTCATGGTGAAGCTCTTGAATCTTCTTCATTAAAGCCATAACAGATCCTGTGATTGAACAATCACAAACTCGACTGCAGATGTCCGCTCTGGCCGCGCATATTGACATCAAAATTACAGCAGCCCTGTGGCTGTGATCTGTCTTACGCTGAGGTCCGGTTGGCAACTCATCACAACTAAGTCAGTGCGCCTTCAACTTTCCTAGACGGGATGCGTGATTCCCATGAATCATGGAGAAAACCAGAGTCCCGATAAGTTCCACCCACCTCGTGCTGCACGAAGCACTCGTGAATCTAGAGATCTTGACCACGTACGCACTTGGGGGAACATTCTAGATTTCTCTATAATTAACTAAAATAGTGCCGCCCCGCACTACTTTTCTAGGGAAATCCCCTATTAATTGATATTAATTTCAAGGGAGACCAACGCATCGCACTCCCTTCAAAGGGATATTATGCAGAGATCTGCCGATATGTAGGCGTTTCGTCACACTAAGCACATGACACATCAATAATAATAAGCAATAACTCATCACTATTAAATGATTCTATCATCACAGTGTAACTAACGTCACAATTCCTTACAGCCCTGAGTATGTAATGACTAAACCAGATAGTTAACACATCTGCTACGCAGTTGGTAAATTACCCGAACCTACTTACACATAGCAGTGATAACATCAATGTACATGTAACTAACAATGCATATAATTTGTACTCTAACAGTAAATTCTATCAGGTATTTACACAACTTATCAGATGGAACACACATACACAGGCCTAATGTTTATACGCCCACTACAGTTGGTACCGGACGCGTCTGACATACACATTACCTAGCCGATCAATAACAGCTAATTAAATGCAGACAGGCGACGGTCAATTTATGCGCTCCACGGAGATAATTATTTCGGTCGGCGATTAAACGTCTTTCGACTGCCGGCGTGGTATTTACTGACAACGGCTAACATATAAAGTAATACGACATTACCTGTGATCTTAGAATCACAACACTTCACTGCAGGTGTCCGCTCTGGCTGCAATAAACGACATCTCTTTTAGCAGTGATTTACTGCGGCCTTCCCTGACGAAATTCGGCTGGCGACTGACGTTGGATAGCTAAGTGCGCTGCCACAATTACCTTGTCGGGCCTCGAGAGTCCCAATGATCATGGACAAATCCAAAACCCCGTGAGTTCCTATCAATTGTGGGTCCAACGTGATAGCAAACATCACGCACGCACTATGGCCTAGTCCCTTCACGAGGAGTCGAGATCTTTCTCGAACTGACTCGACTCTGACGTCACGGGCTATTTTCACCGGGGAATTCCCTAGTTATGATCACCATATCAAGGGAGACTAACCCGTCTTATACCGAACAACGGGAAATAATACAGAGGACAGACTGTATCTAGTCCCGTTTCGTCACAATTAAATGCAATGACAAAATAGGCATCCCCATGAATAAACATACACATGATCATCCTACACAGTACCATTGATATTCCATCACACCTTGGGTAGTCATCCAACACAGTACCAGTGAACTTCCATCACAGCATGGGTAGTCATCGAACACTGTAACTGTAGTCTGATACACAACACCAGCAATTATCAGACAACAAGATGGAACAAAGGTCATTCATTCAGTAGCATGTCCTTTGCAGAACCTCGCTCCCATAACAACCTTCCGGAAAACCTCTCGATCATAAGCAAGATTTCCCGCTTCAGATACATCCATCTGGAGATCATCCGCCACATCCTGCATCCCATCTTCTCTTTGGCCTTCCTCTTCCTGTCTTCCCAGGCATATATCCCTCCATTATTGTTCTCAGGCACAGACATAGCTATTATATTCCTATATTCTTATTTAAACTATGAAGGTTCGTTCAAAACTCACCCCACAGCAGATAATCGTCAATCCACAATCAAGATCCTCTTGGATCTTTTGGATCTTCACAGGGCCTGTCTACCCTCTCAACTGCGGTCTGGAAAAACAGTGGCTACGCTCGACCGTGCCTGGGGCATGTTCGCCCATCTACTTGGTAGTGGCTCAGGGGTTTAAGTTCAAACCCTCTGCTGAAAATTAGACATCAGCATCTCTTCGGCCTAAGTTGTTCCCAATGCCAAAGAGGCGGGAACATGGCTTTACTGGGCTGTTATAGGCACGCCAACACAACATCCCAGCATCCTATACATTTTTTACCAGGGTATCAAGGGATATGCTACTCCATACTCTTGTAGAGTCGCGGCAGGCGGCTTCATTTGGTAATAGAATATATCTCATAATAAGGTTCTCAAAATTTATAAATAGGGCCACCTAAATAAACAACCTAGTGCAGCCAGGAGGTCTCCGCACGTGTGAAGATCTCCTATTATTCTAAACATAATATTTACATTTAAATTGTATCACAACGTCTCGTGTTTCATAGTTATATCAAGCAAGTTCGAGTACCGACGGCGGGCCGGATGAAATGACGTCTCGGGCCGGATCCGACCCGCGGGCCGTAGTTTGGTGACCCCTGGTCTAGGTGATAGGAATGAGAGAGATGACGATTAATAGGCGAAGTGAGTAGGACAAAACCTGGTCTGGCACAATCAAGGCCTGCATGCACTTATTTTCGCACTGGCGAAAGGCCGTGCAAGCTTATGGGGCTTATGTTGACAAATATTACAAATAGTCCCCCCCCCCCCCACTCTTCCTCCCTCCTCTCTCTCTCTCTCTCTCTCTCTCTCTCTCTCTCTCTCTCTCTCTCTCTCTCTCTCTCTCTCTCTCTCTCTCTCTCTCTGCTAAATGCTGATGCAATTACGTTTGCTTAGAGAATATTTCAAATATCATAATAACATGATAGTAATGCTTTGACTGATCACTACTCTTATGTTCAAGCATTCTGCGGAAATTTTTTTTTTTTCGCATATCCTATTTACATCGCTGACAACAACAGCATTTTACCGCTGTTGTTGATGTCTTTGCAAGATTACGCACAGTATTTTGCATTGCTTACTGAGCGACAATCTCAGATACCCCTGTAAGTAACCAACGCGACCCGATTCCCTACCGAATCTCGCGCAGCTGTTTCCCCACACGTGGATATACGGGATTACGGAGAAAATCGTTAACACCTTCGCCAGGGAGACCGGCTCCGCGGAATTGCTAGATATCTAAAAGAAAAACACCCCGACAAACAAAATTGATGGTCCTTCATTATTATTCTGATGATCATATTGTTCTTGTCTTGTATCATCATAAAGGTCTTTCACATAATCTGACCACGCATGTAAAATCCGATCTTTTTCTATTATGATTTTGCCATCTTTGGTTTTTAGGCAACCTGTTGATGTGTGTGTTCTTTTGTTAGTGATGTCATTAATTCTTGTGTGCATTAATTTGGTATTCTGGGTGTTGTGTTGGTTTTCAATTTCCTTGCAATTTTCCTCAGGCCATGTTTCTTTTGCCTCTTTGCATAGCAGTAGCTTCCTAATTTTCCTGTGAATCTCTTCGTATATTTCCTTGTTATTTTTGCTATTTCTTCTTATTTCCATGAGTTTTAAGATGTCTTCCAACATCCATTTCTTGCGCCCTATTATCTTTATTTTTGGGATTATCATTGTTGTTAGTGCAGCTTCTTGACTGATTTCTTTTATATTTCCAATTGGTCACTGACGTCTTGAAATAATATTGCATTGCAATATCGGACAATGCATCGAATCTGTTCTTTACCTCTACGTTGAATTTATCTTTTATCTCCTCACTCTTCAGTGCCTGTAGATCAAATTTTGCGTTTCTATTTGTATATTTGACTTTCTTTAAGTTTATATGTAAATTGCCTAAGATTAATCTATGGTTGCAGTAGCAGTCTGCGCTTTGTAAGGGGACATAAACATCTAATATTGTTACAAGGGAGTCTACTAGAACTTGAAAAAGAAAATGGTATAATCCTAGCTATAATACCACTAACTAACATCAAAATCTTTTATTTTTATTTGATAAATAAAACATTTAATACTGTATTCATACTTTAGCAACCTTGAGAAGAAATCTGTCAAAGTTTTTATACAACATTTGTTGAATCTTTTATTACTTACATTTTATTATCAACATTTTCAATTCTACATTTCTGTTTAATTAATGAAACTGTACTTTTAATGATAGACCAGTCTGTATATGTTAATCTCCCCTCTGCGGGGAAACAACATTTTTTTACTGGCCTCTTAAGGCCACCCACAATTTAATGAAAATTTACTTACATTAACGGCGGAAGATCTTGGAAATCTATGGGGTTTATGTTGATAAATATGTTTAGAGGAAATGTCATTTATGTTTGTAAATTTCATAACAATTTGAACAAATAGCTCTCTCTCTCTCTCTCTCTCTCTCTCTCTCTCTCTCTCTCTCTCTCTCTCTCTCTCTCTCTCTCTCTCTCTCTCTCTCTCTCTCCCCCCCCCCCCCTAATGCTGGTGCAATTACGTTTGCTTAGATAATATTTAAAATATAATAACATGATAGTAATGCCTTGATGGGTGCCTCCTTCCCTCCGCTAGCCTATGGGACACCCTTGGGCAAGGTGGAGTACCCGTTTAGCTCCCGATCAGGGTTACGTGAAGCCATGGGTGCAGGTGGTGGATGAAGTTGAAGAGCAGCCGACAGATAGTTGTAGGTTATGGTCTCCAGCTTCACGACGGAAGGCAGAGGATCTCTTTTTTGGGAGACATTGGCTACGGTCATCGACCAGTATGGTCACTGCTAGGAAGGAAAGCAATGGCAAACTACCTTCTTTACAGATGCCAAGAATATCATGTACTGCAGTCTTATCGATAATCAGAGAAACGGCGTAAATGGGTGCTCCATAGGAGCAGCCTCGCCCGGTAGGGGTAGTCATGTGCACCAGGTGACTCCAGACCGTCATCAGGAGACTGAGTGCAAAAGAATATCAACATTGAAAGTAGGAACTTGGAATGTAAGAACTATGAGTGGGGATGGGAAATTTGATAACATTAAGAATGAAATGAGAAGATTAAATATTAACCTTTTAGGTGTACGTGAGACCAGATGGATAGGAATGGGCATTATGACATCTGAGGAATATAGAATAATCTATTCTGATGGAGAGAAACAACAGTGAGGAGTCGCAATTATAATGGATACAGAGAGAGCAAAATCGATCAAAGGATATTGGACTGTATCAGACAGAGTGTTACTGGTGAAGTTGAGTGGAAGACCTTTTGATGTCAACGTCATACAAGTTTATGCACCAACAGCAGACAGTAGTGATGACAGCATCGATGAATTTTATAGTGATTTAGAGAAAGCCTTCAAGAAATGCAAGAATTCTGAAGTAACTATCATAATGGGTGACTTGATTGCCAAAGTTGGAAATCAACAGGACGGATGCATAGTGGGCAAGTATGGACTAGGGGAACAGAGTGAAAGAGGTTGCAGACTAGTACAGTGGGCAAAAGAACAAGATTTGATTATTGGAAACACCTGGTTTCAACAGCACCCAAGGAGATTATGGACATGGAGGAGTCCTGATCATAAGATTAGAAATCAGATTGATTACATCCTCATCAACAGAAGATTTCGAAATGTCTTAAAAGTGGCAAAAACTATACCAAGCGCAAACTGCTACAGCGACCATAGATTAATCTTAAGCAATTTACATATAAAATTAAAGAAAGTCAAATATTCACCAAGAAACACAAAATTTGATCTACAAGCACTGAAGAGTGAGGAAATAAAAGATAAATTCAACGTAGAGGTAAAAAACAGATTCGATGCATTGTCCGATATGGAAATATTATTTCAAGACGTCAGTGACCAATGGCAAATGTTAAAGAAATCAGTCAACCAAGCTGCAGAAAAATCCACCCCAAAAATAAAGATAATAGAACGCAAGAAATGGATGACGGAAGACATCTTAAAACTCATGGAAGTAAGAAGAAATAACAAAAATAACAAGGAAACATATGAAGAGATTCATAGGAAAATTAAAAGCTATGCAAAGAGGCAAAAGAAACATGACTTGAGGAAAATTGCAAGGAAATTGAACACCAACACAACACCCGGAATACCAAATTAATGCACAAAAGAATTAATGACATTACTAACAATTAGCAGCTTTCTCCGTAACCCCGAATACTCTCGTGGTTACGAGAATTAGAAGTGGTTCGAGTCGCGCCAGGGACTTATGAGAGTATGGAGCCGGTCGCTCAGAAAGTCGTGGCGTGCTGATGAGCGTAATCTAGCCTAGGAATCAACATACAGCTGAAAGATGCTGGTGTTAACCGCAATATCCTGAAACAGGATGGAAACGCGGGAAAAAACAAAAACCAAAAAACTAACAAAAGAACACACACATCAACGGGTTTCCTAAAAATCAAAGATGGCAAAATCATAATAGAAAAAGATCAGATTTTACATGCGTGGTCAGATTATTATGTGAAAGACCTTTATGGTGATACAAGAGAAGAACAATATGATCATCGGAATAATAATGAAGGACCAGCAATTTCAAAGATGGAAGTTCAGAATGCTCTTAACCATATGAAAACCGGCAAGACCCCGGGTACAGATAATAATGATAACATCACAGTAGAAATGATCAATGCCTTAGAACAGGGGTCACCAAACTTTTTTCACGGCGGGCCGGATAACTGACAAAATGACGAGCGCGGGCCGGATACTCATTCTGTACAATACTTGCGCCGTCTCCGTGGCGAAGGTCTTACGGACGCGGTTCGTAATCCCGTATACCCACGTTCGAAATACAGCTGCGAGCGATTTGGCAGCAGACAACGTTGCGCTGGTTTTTACGCTATGTTATGGGTGCCGGTCGTTCGAAAAGCAATGGTAAACTACTGAACATAAACTTGCCAAGACATCAACAACAGCAAACAATGCTGGTGTTGACTGAAAACGTCCTGTAAAGGATATGCAACTAACTTTAACAATAATTTTAAGCTAGAACGAAAGCTCTGGGAAAAAAGACGAAAAACTAAGTTAATCATGGAAAGGGCGTGCAATGCACACAAACAAACAAACAAACAAACAAACAAACAAACAAAGACAACCAACATATTTATATTTATTTACTAAACAAAGTTATCAAAGAAGGCGACGTTAGCAAAAAAATAGTTACATCAGACATATTGTGCACATATCCGAATCTCACAAACTAAGCAGCAAAAGAGGATAGTGAGTTTTGTGAAACTGACGTGTGGCTTTCAAAATACCATCAATGTTTGGTTTGGAATTGCTGCATCCAATCAAGAGAATTGCTTTCAAATGTTCATCAGTCAATCTCATTCGATGTGGTGACTTCACAGACTTCCTTTTTGAAAATGTTAGCTCACAGACATATGTTGTTCCAAACAATGATGTCATACCAGCGGCAAATTTCTTAAGTTTCGGAAACTCAACATCAGGTAAGCAGCGGTACTTCCTTCTCAATGAGCTCCAACTGTAATTCAACTGGCACACCATTAAGGTTACAATCAAACGGATTCTGGAACAGAAGGATGTCACTCTCAAATCTGTCAAGATCTGAAAATCTCTCCAAACTCTTTGAAACAGTGAAAATGAGAAAGGTTTTCTCCTTCCAGTTGTGCTTCCAACAATGACAGATTTCTTCGAAATCCTTTGATGGTTCTGTAGAGATCACAGACGAGGTAATCCTTTCCCTGAAGTTTCAAGTTCAGTTCATTCATATCGACCAAAATTGACAACTTTGACAGCCAGGTAGGATCTGACAGCTGTGAATCAGCTTTATCTTTTTCAGTGAGGAAAACATCTATTTCGTTTCGGAGCTTGTAAAAACGAAGCAGGACTTTACCGCAGCTGAGCCACCTGACTGATATGTGATAAGGCAAGTCACAGAATTCAGAATCAATTTCTTCAAGAAAAGCCTAGAACTGACGGTGAATGAGTGTATGTTCCCGAATGAAGTTCACAGCAGAAACTACTGGTTTCAGTACACAAGAAATATATAAATCTTCCCCACTGAGTACTTGCTGATGTACGATGCAGTGTATGAACAGAGCGCCCGGAATTTGCAAATCTTCCAAATGAGTCCTGATCTGCCCCAACAGACCCTTCCTCACTCCAGTCATGTTTTTTTCCCTCATCAACTGTAACACCTCGAAGCTGATTCCACCGAAGGTTATAGTCTTGGAAAATTGTTTGCACTTCCACGAAAATGACTTTCCCAGTTGTTGTTCCATGCATGCTGCAAATGGACACCAACTCTTCCGTTATCTGACAATCCAAATTGACACCACAAATGAACACGAGAAGTTGTGACGTACTCGAGAGATCAGTAGACTCATCCAGCGCCAGAGAATACTACAAGTTCCTAGCTTTCTCGCATATCTGTAGCACTATGTTCTCTCCAAGTTCTTCTGTTCTCCGCACAACTGAACTTGCCGAAAGGCTGATAGTTAAAAACAAATCGCCTTTCTCAGGACACAAGTCATTTGCTGCTTCGATCACACACACTCTTTAATGACGTTGCCATCAGTAAACGGTTTTCCTCGTTCTGCCATCTTATGCACTGTTTTGTAACTTGTACGAGTGACAGATTCATTTTCAGCAAATTTTCTCGTGAAGAGATTTCTTTGCGTTTCAAAACCACGTTTAATGGTTTCATATTTTCCAGAGCGTAATTTTCCAGAAACCTTTTAATATGTTGATGGATGTTTTGTTTCGTAGTGACGCCGAAGATTTTACTCTTTCAAAACAGCACTCAGAAAGCATGCTGAGAAGGGTGAGAACAGGTAGGCTTCGTGCAGAGTGGCTTGCTTCGCTTCGGAGGTCACGGGTAGTAAGCATCACCTGGATCTTTTCTCCTGGGCATGCCGGTGTGCTGGGGAATGAACTGGCGGACAGATTGGCTGGCTCGGCAAAATTTGGTGGAGTATTGATGCAGGACAAGGCAGACGTGGTTGCGGCCTTGTGGGAGCACGTGTACACCTCGGAGGAGCAGATGGAGCACCATGGTCTGGTAAGAATGAGACAACGAGGTGTGACGAGGGGTTCTGGCCGACGCTCGGCGCTCGGAGGAAAGGCGAGACGGACATATAATCAGATTGCTACTGGAACTATTAGTGTTGGAACTCTTCGCTGGCTGCTGAGGATGGAGACGGAGCGCTTATGGGAATGTCCCGAATGCTGTGATGTCGGTTCCTAGATCAATCAATCAATCAAAACAGCAACACTTTCGCTGCATATTACGCAGCTGGTTTTCTGGTCCTTTGTTTCCACAAATAAGTACTTTACTCCTCACTCGGCGTCCACTTTTGTTTTCCTACTAGCCATAATTAAGGGTGAAGTACACGGGATCTGAAAATGAAAAAGACATTACATTAGAAACATAATTAAAATCCTATTGAAACACAAGAAAAGCAGAGGACTAGGGGTCACTTGTGAAGCTACAGCCCATCAAAGGTACATATACAGTTTATAGGTACCTTTGTATAACCGCACATAGATGATAGAAATAATAGCACAACGCCTACTGTTTATGGGCCGTAGAAAAAGAGAGGAATAACAAGACAAAGAGAATCTCATTCTATCTCTACGGCTAACAAGTATAAACAACGATTTAGAGATATCAGAAGAAATTCAGGTCAGTGTACAGGGAATCAGAATAATGTAATTGTAAAGATACAATAACATCTGATTAATAATGCCGATGCCCTAATAAATAAAATTCATGATTAGATGCAATGACAAAATAGGCATGGATAATCATCCAACACTGTAAACTGTAGTCTGATACACAACACCAGCAATTATCAGACAACAAGATGGAACAAAGGCATTCATTCAGTAGCATGTCCTTTGCAGAACCTCGCTCCCATAACAACCTTCTGGAAAGCCTCTCGATCATAAGCAAGATGTCCCGCTTCAGATACATCCATCTGGAGATCATCCGCGACATCCTGCACCCATCTTCTCTTTGGCCTTCCTCTTCCTCTCTTCCCAGACATATATCCCCATTT